>QGSO01000172.1:0-11431 GCA_011037825.1 Carya cathayensis
TTTTTACTATCATTTATTTTTCTCGCACTTGTAATTCCTCTATTTAGGTTAATGTCATTTATTTTCTTGCATCTTTAATTCCTATTATTTAAATTAATGTCATTTATTTTTCTTGTTCTTTTAAATTTCAGTCTATTAATTTCAGCAATTTTAATTTAGTTTCATGCATTTTCATTCCTTACTCTTCATCGTTGCATTCAAATCCGACAAACAAATCTAAAAACATGAATCTAGTCCATGACTAGTAAAATTTCCATCCATTGCACATACCATTTATTTTTTTTTCTTTGTGAAGTTTTTCACAATTTTTCAACGAGTTTAAATTTTGAGTAAATTTTTCCTGAGGAGACGATCTAGGAATTTATTCCTTATTATTACACGACATCCTCCTGCACTTGGGATAGCATTAATGCTACTCATTTTTGAGTGAGTCGGAAACCGTTCTCACACATATTACGAAAAGCACAAACTCATGGTAGGTATTCCCCTGAACGTTTGTTTACCTCCTCCTCTCACACCCATGCCATGAATTTACACAATCAACTCGCTACCCTCAAGAAAGGAGACACCTTTATCTCGGATTATTTTAATAAATCGACTAAACTAGCCAATACTTTCGTTGCTATTGATCAATGTTTCCTTCTTGTTGGCAAGGCTTGGACCTAAATATAACTCATTTGTTACATTGGTCACCAGTAGAGTTGATCTGATTTCATTGGAAGATCTTTATGGCCATATGCTCGCTCATGAGCTTCGCTTGGAATATCATCAACCGTCCATTGATTTGTCCCTTGTTGGTGCCAATGTTGTTGCTTGCACCAGTTTTCTCATGGTGGTCGATTTTCCAACTCTATTGGTTGTGGATCTAGCTTTGGTTCCAATCAATCTTATGGAGGCTGTGGGCGTGGTCGTGGACCACCCTCATTCTCTTGTCCAAAGCCCATTTGCCAGGTGTGCAATCAAACAGGGTGCACTTCCCTTCCAATGTCCAAGCCAATTTTACAAGTCCCTCACAACAGTTAGACAACAACTTGTATCTCGACTCAGGTGCATTGCACCAGCTTACAACCTATTTGGCACATTTGAATGTCAACTCCAAAGAGTACAATGGATCCGAGCAAATCCTCAACGTTAAGGTATTGGTTTACTAATCAAATACCATCACACAACCCGGTTAACCACACCGGATATTTCTTTCCTTCTCAATAATGTTCTTAATGTGCCTTACATTAAGAAGAACTTACTCTTTGTTAAAAAATTACTAACACATTTTTTGAATTTCTTCCCAACTATTGTTTTGTGAAGGACCAAACCACTGGGAAAACATTATCTACCTCCAATAAAAATTGTCCACCTGTTATCCTTGTCAGGGAGTGTACTTATATTTCTCAATGCCACCCAAGGATGGGTCATCTAGCGTTTAAAGTTGTTTGTCGTGTCTTGTCTCAATTTTTGGTTCCTGTTTGGTCATATTGTCAAAGTTCCTTGTTTCCAGCATGTGTTAGTTCTAAGAGTAAACAACTTTTCTTTTCTGAGTCATGTAATTAGGCCTCTGTTTCACTTTAATTAATTTTTAGTGATGTTTGGGGATTGTCTTTTGTTACTTCAAAAACTAGATTTTGTTATTATGTTATCTTTTTGGATTCCTATGGTTGTTATACATGGGTCTACCCTATTTCTTGCAAAAGTGAAGTCACCAATGTTTTTTCCCAGTTTCAACCTTATGTGGAACACTTTTCTAATTACAAAATTAAATCACTTCAATCAGATTGGGGTGGTGAGTTTTGGCCTCTATCCAAAATACTTACCTCCCTTGGTATTTTTCATCGCCTCTCTTGTCCACATTCACATCATCAAAAAGGTTTCACTAAATGCAAACACCATCACATTGTTGAGAACGGGACTTGCTCTTCTTTATCATAGCCATACTCCTCTTGAGTTTTGGGATCAGGCCTTTCATGCTGCTTGTTATCTCATTAATAGCATGCCTATGCCTTTTTTGAATCATGTCTCTCCATTTCGATTTTTGTTCAAATGTTATCCAAACTACTCTTTTCTAACGATCTTTGGCTCTACCTATTGGTCTAACCTCTATTCGTGAAATAAACACAAACTCCAACCTTGTTCTATTAATTGTCTTTCTTGGGTATAGCTTGAAACCCAAGGGCTCAAACCAAAAAATAAAAATAAATAAATAAATAAATAAATTCTAAAGACATAATCTTTCAACGGTTTGAGTTCCTTTTCCAACTCCAACACGAATATAACTCTAACCCAATTCTTGACGCTTCTCCCATTTCCATTCCACTGGTCTAGCCCATGCAACTACGTTCAACTTGTGAGGTACATGACTTTGTGGAAGCCAAAACCTCAAGCAAATCAATAGCTCCCATTGGGCGCATTGATCCCTCTTCACCTCACACCTATGTCTCTCCCTAAGACAGTGAATCTCTAACCTCTATCAAACTTTCAGAGTGCCAACTGCTAGGGATGATTTCGGTCTGATCCGGAGGAGGCTTTGTGGACCGGACCGGGCCTATTCGGTCCAGGGTTTTTCCACCCTGGACTGGACCGAAATGACTAAGAATTGATTCAGTCTGGTCCAATTTGGGACAGGCTGGTTCAGTGGGTCTCTCGGTCCCATTCGGGGTGGGCCGGTATGGTCGGTCCACCCCGGTCCCAACTGGGCCAAAGGCCCAATCCCTATATTCCTATGTTTAACTTTTTCGGCCCACTAACATTTTATCCAAATTTAAGTCCAAAAATACAAAAAATAATCAATAAAAAAAATTATCTATATACAATGAATTTGAATAAAAGGAGTTACTTCCAAAAGAATATAAATTTTCTATATCCATGATTCCATCCATTCCAAACAACTTAAACAAGATTTCAATCATTCATAGTAATAAAATTTTTAAAAAATAGAAATAAAGAAATTAAAAACAATCCCTTATCAGTAAGATCCCTAATAAGTAATAAGTAATAAGTTATAACTAATAAGTAAGCATCAAATTTATCCAAAATTAAAAAGTCTGAATGGAAAATGAAAAAAAAATACAAGTAACAATTACATAAATACACAATTGTCACTTTCTTAGGCTCTTAGCCTCTCATATTTACGTCAATACAAAACACAAATATATATAAACCGAATAGACTAGCAACCAAATGAAGTTCCTCCCCTGCTACTGCTAGAAAATAACAAAACACATAATAAAATCAAAGCCACAAAATTGCTTGTTCCAGGCTTCCAGCATTGCTTCTTGTTCCATGCACTGCAGTCTGCACATGCCACTTATAGTGAGAGTTTGAGCATACAAGTTACGAGCAACCAAAATAAGTTATGGCCTCTTATCCTTTGCTTTTTATATTAAAAAGTAAATAATAATAATAATAATCAGATACGTTAAATATTATGTTAGTTACTCACTCAAAAATGAGTAGCACAAAGACTATCCCAAGTGCAGGAGGATGTCGCGTAATAATTAGGAATAAATTCTTAGATCGTCTCATCAGGGAAAGCTTACTTAAACTCAATTCATTGAAAATGGTGAAAAACTTCACAAAGAGAAAATAAATATGACGGTATGTGCAATGGATGGAAAAGGGTACTAGTCATGGACTAGATTCATATTTTTAGATTTTGATTGTCGGATTGAAATGTAAAAGACTAATAGAATAAATTAAGAAATTCATAAAATTAAGATAAGAATTAAACTAGAGTAGAAACTAATTGACAAAACATGCACTGAAAATTGAAAAGTCCCAAAATCAATGTTCTAGGGTTCATGATTGTATTCAAACCACAAATTCTCAAAATTAAACCATAGCAATTGTAATCACTATTAAAATGAAAGCTTAACGAAACGAGAAAAATAAATAACAAATAAATTACTCAAACTTCTAAATCAAAAATCTCCAAAATAATCTAGAAACTTAAAACTGAAACGAAATAACAAGTAGGGAATGAAAAGATCAAGCCAATTGAATTGAGATGAAAAGTTGAAGCGGTGGAGGAGGCTGGGCTGCAGTAGCAATTGGACCCTCAAGGAGCTCTTCAATCTGCTGTAGTGTGAGTGAATGCTTTCAAAGAATTCGTGTTGCTGCGTGAATGATTGCTTGTGTGAATCCCCATCTCCGAATCTGAGTGAAAATCAATGGAAATATAAATTCTAAGTGTTCCTCTAATCAAAACAGTGTTTTCCAGGCCAAAAGTCAGCCATGAGATGTGAAAAATCATATATATACCCTCACAGCGGAATAAACCTTAGATCTGTAAAATACGATGTCCTCTCGAGTGGAGTGTCGAGCGAACATCGAGCGTTCAACTCTGCCTAAATTCGCTCGAGTGGAGTGTCGAACTAACATCGAGCATTCAACTCTGCCTGACTTCGCTTGAGCGGCCAAATGCCTCCGCTCGAGCTCACTGTCAAGCGGCAGTCGAGCGTTTGAATCTGCCTGAATTCGCTCGAGCTGCTAAAAGCTGCCACTCGAGCGAAGTGGACCATATTCCACATTAATCAACAGTCGATAAAATTAAGCAAAAATTCATGCTTTTAATCAATTAAAATCACAACTTAGATTCATTCATTTTTCCATATAAAACCAATGATAAAGTAACGAAAGAATTAAGATATATTGGTTCCAAAATCATTAAAATATGCAATAACTCAGCTCAATTAGTTAGCAAAAAGCATATATATTTACATGAAAAGCTTTCAAGTTGCTTAAAACATAAAGTTTAAACATCATTTAGGTGTCCGATAGTACTGGACCCATGTGATTTCATTACTAGAACAATTAAAAAAATACACACCAAAGTACCAAACAAACCTCAAATTCAATGTATAATAATCCAAGTATTAGCATGCATATATATATATATATTTCATTTGCAACGTCAAAAATTTATAGCAATATAATAAAGCATATAATTAATTTAATGATGCATTGATACATGGCATATAAATGCAACATCAGCCAATTTATTACAAAAAAATTAAAAACATAAGTAGTTTTAAAATTCAAACATTAAAAAAAGTAAGCCTTTAAGAAGAATACAAGAGAGTACACCTAGCTAGGAACTAGAGATAGATGTACGAAATCATGAAATGTGAGAACATCAAAATCTATGGCAATGGCCCACATGAACAAAGCCTTTAAGAAAAACCATAACCAACAATCTTCTCACCTCTTTAGTCTTTAATTAGTATTGGAATTTGGGCCAGTAGGCATTGAATTTGATGCCTCTACAGAGTTAGCAAATTTTCCTAAAAATTTAAAACAAAACAAGTTAACTAAAGTTACACAACATAGAAGATAAAACAAAATAAACCAAAAAATAAATGCATTACATACCCATATCCAACTGCTCATCAAATTCCTCTACTTCATCCATGAAAGGCCTAAGGCTTATTGGAGTAGAAGAAAAACAAAACCAATTTTGTGCACATATGAGACCCTCAACACTCATTGGATTTAAACTGCTTCTGAAAGGATCAAGCACACGATCCGCAGTGCTAAATGTAGATTCAGAGGCCACAATAGATACTGGTATTGCAAGTACATCACGTGCAACCTTTGAAAGTACATGATATCTAACAGAATTCACCTTCCACCAATTTAGAATGTAAAAATATCATCTTGATCCTCACATCTTTCAGCTAGATATCTATCAACCTCTGACTTACTTTCCAAACTGTCTTCTGTGTGTAACTGTTGCTTAAATTGGGCCATCAATTGTGTTTTTCTACTCCCATTCTTGTCAGTTGAAGGACCTACATCTTCATGTGGGGAAGTTGTACATTGAGGAGAACTCCCTTCTTCATTTTCCTTATATGCCTCATACATGCGGATAAATGCATTTCTCACCCTCCAACTGAAATCAACTTTTTTTTATAGGATCATGTGCATACATTTGTCCCAACCCAAAATCAAGATATCTTATCTTGTAGCGAGGATCAAGAAGAACCCCAACATACAACAACATATTTTGATTTTCCAAATTGTCCCAATACTTCTCAAACTTTTTCAACATATTTGTGGCCATTAATCCCACTACGGGGTTTTTTTTTTCCTTCACACTCCATGTTAATAGCATCTTTAATACTAACCAACTCCAGGAAAAAAATATTGCAAGTTACATATTCACCCTCCAAGAAACGTAACGTTGCATCATGAAATAATTGAAGAAATCTCACAAATAACTTCACCTTCTCCCAATCGGATGCATTGGGAGGCCTAACTTCCTTGACTTTCTTTTATTCGCCACATCTTCATCATCGACATCGTCCTCATCATCATCTCGAATACTACCAAGGAAACACGGATCTTCTTCCTCCAACCGATCAAAAGCCTTTCTAAATTTTGAAGCCCTCTCCAACATAAGATAGGTGGAGTTCCACCTAGTTGGTACATTTAAGTAAACTTAGCTTTTGATTGAATATCTTTCAAATCCGCACATTTCTTAAATATACTCCACCTTTGAGGGGAGAATTTAACATATTTCACAACAACTCTTACCTTCACATTAGACTCATCATATTCTTTCAACCCATCACAAATGATTAAATTCAAAATGTGGGCACAACATCGAATATGCAAGAATTCATATTCCAAAACTGTGTCTCTCCTATACTTGATTGTTTTTTTTTTTTTTAAAAAGGGCCCCATTATTAGAACTTGCATTATCAAGAGTGATTGCAAGTATTTTTTGTCACCCCCAATCATGCAAACACATCTCTATGCCCTTACCAAGTATATCACCCTTATGCTTTTCAACCAAAGAAAAGGAAAGAATTCTCTTATGTAATTTCCAGTCATCATCACTAAAGTGTGTTGTCATACATATATAGTTTAGGTTTTGCACGGATGTCCATGTATCCGTGGTGAGGGAAATTCACTGCCCTCGAATAGCATTTTTCAACTTTTATTTTTCCTTCAAAAACAAACTAAACCAGTCATTGGCAATTGTCATACGGGATGGAATCCCTACCTACTTAGGGCAAACCACATGCATAAACTTCCTGAAACCCTCCCCTTCAGCATGCCTAAAGGGCAACTCATCAAGAATAATCATTTCTGCTAAGACTTGTCGGCAAGCCTTAACACTAAATGAAATGGGCACAAGTCCCCCACTACTACTCCCTCCCTCCACCTTCCAACCTAAAGTCGTATGGGAATTATCTGTCTTCTTAAACGGACATTTCTTACATTGCTTCTCAATGTGATACTTCATGAATTTCATACCGTAGGTCGTATGTCTTTGTATCACATGCATATGAAACACCACAATAATTACAAGCAGCCCTAGGTTTAGTGGGATCACCTTTTGATATTTTTGTAAAGTGATCCCAAACCATTGACCTAACTCTACTACTTTGTGACCAACCAATCGATCTATTACTTACATTGGATGGGGGTGGAGGTGGAGGCATGTCTTGTGTTGATTTTTGCACATCATTTGTAGAAGACTCCATCTAGAAAAATGGAGAGACTTAACTTAAATTCACAGGTAAAGCAAGAAAAAACATATTTGTTGTCTCATAATGATAATAGGTAGAAATTAAAAAAAAAATAGAAACAGATTTGTACATCATAATACTGCTCAATTTCTTTTTTTTTAAATCATTAATTATTTCAAAAAATAGAAGATATCTGTGTGATCAGAGAAGAGATGCCAACATTGATGGATGATAGTACAAATAGGAGAAATAGAGCAATAGATTTGAACCTTTAGAAAAAAGTGGTGGGGGATAGATGGGTGAATGCCATTCATATGTTTCTGTTGTGTGGAGACAGGATGTGTAAATCATCATCCATAGGATTCACATCATTCAAATTTAAGGGACACAATATACGAGACACAAGATACAATAAACAAGACATGAAACTTGGAACAAAACAGTGCTAAGTTAAATAGATTTTGGTGAGAGTATTTGGGGTTTACTCCCTAAGGGTGGGTATCCAAAGGGCTCTGTTTTAGTGAGGCTTCACATTATAAAAAAGTTTCTCATCTATAATTTCATTTTTTCCCCATCTGTTATAATTTGTTTTTGAAAGGAGGTAATATACAGAGCATTCAGGCTTAATAGTGCTAAGTTAAATAGATTTTGGTAGCAATTTGCCATTTTAATTCTAGCATGGATGATTGAACAAAAAGTATGAAATTAATACTAAACATTATGGGGTGATCTATTTTTTTTAGATTGCATGGGTAATGATACAAAAATATAGAAAAAATCATTTGTAAAACATTATTGATCTTCTAGAAAATAATGAAACCAGTGACCACCACAAATTCAAGCTAGACTCCATTTCCCTAACCAACCCAAATGATATCTATTTGGAACAAAATGAGAAAAAAAAGTTTCATTTTCTTCTAAATACAAGTACAAATTACAAATACTTAAGATCAAAACAAATTAATCAAGATAAAAAACCATAACCAACATTTCTAGTTAACAAAATTTATCACTGCGAGTCACGAGAGAGAGAGAGAGAGAGAGAGAGAGAGAGAGAGAGAGAGAGAGTACTGAGGAATAAGGATTCAAGGAAGCTGCCGAGCCTGTTGCGACAGAGGGGAGAATTGGGGAGAAAAGGGAAAGTGAATCTGCGGGTTGGGGGGGTGGGGTGAGGAGACTAGGTTGTTAAATGAAACGACACCGTTTGGTTTGAAATTGGACCCAAACGGCGCCATTTTAGGGACGTTTAATTGAAAAGAATAACTGGGTTGCGTGAAACAACGTAGTTTCATGAAACTCAATTATTTTTTTGCCTGCAGTGATTAAAACTACATTGTTTCTGGGAAGAATATGTCACACATGTGTTTCTTTTATCTTTTTCGCATATAAATTAATTAAAAAAATAATTTTAATTAGTAAAATTAAAATTAAATAAACTATTTAATGTGGATTGTTTAATTAACTCATTAATAAAAATAATTAATGATAATTATATTTATGATGTTAAATGTTAATTGCTAATTTGTACTAACTTAGAGTATGTCAATGACTCAATGTATTATAATTTATGATTCTATGAATCTATTATAATTTTCAAATTTTCAATATATTAAACTTTTAAGTTATTACATTTTTTATATTTAGTATCATTAATAAATCATTGTATTAGGTATATGATTAATAAATCATTGTATTAGCCTATAAGCTTATTAGGTATATATAGTTATAGTTATATTAATACTATACTATTATACATATATATAATATTATGCTATAATCCTTTAACTCTTATAATATATTAATATATACTAATACTATATATTATTAATTATACTATTATAGTGTTATTGTTACTACTACATATAGACTTATAGTGTGTCTATGTGTATATATATATATATATTATAATGATATAATGATACTAATACTATATATTATATAATAATATATTGATACAAATACATTATGGAATATATATTATATATGATATAATTATACATATATTATAATTTATACCATAACTCTTCTAATTTAATAGTATTAGTAATACATTAAAGAATATAATAATACATTAATACTAAATATATAGTTATAGACTTATAGTGATTAGTTATTATAATTAGTATAACTATATAATAGTATTACTGTATTAGTATTAGACTATTAGTAATATAATATGTGACGCCCCCAAGTCCCCACGCCCGGATACGGGGAAATTGAGACGTCCGGATGGTGACAACACGGGTCACCACCCTATCGACGAGTGCCGAGTGTGTGCAAGCGACAAAAGTGCACGAAGAGATACGCAGCGGATAGCAAATACATATAACTAAGTACCAGAATTTTTTCTTAATTAAAATACAAAGCGGTTCAAAACATACATAATAGAATATTACAAATACAAATAGTGTTTTAAAGCCAACTCCAATGCATAAGTTCCAACTCAAAACTCCGGCGGAGCCGCATCCTCGGGCTCAGCCTCCTCCTCCTCCTCGATTCCTGCACCAAAATCTACGGTACCAAAAATGGTGCCGCAGGTAAGTAAAATCCAAAACCCACTAGATAAAAACATATAGAACTCAAACAATATGCATGAATAAATGCCAATGCACCAAACCCATAAAACCGTATTTTTTTCCACGCACGCCAAAAATCCCATTTGGCCCAAAAACATATTCTTTCCAAATGTCACGCCAAAAGTCCATTTGGCCCATATCCAACTCAATCCAAACAAACCGTATGCACCATGACCTCCCCTAGGGGTCATCCGCACACCCTGGCTCCTGTGCCACACCGCGGGAATCCACCACGCGCATGACACATAAACGAGCGATGCCCGGTTCCACGCCCGGCGTGTTCGTAGCCAAGCATCCCCTAGCCCCCTCTCCCATTGTTGCTCGGTTCCACGCCCGGCGTGTTCGTAGCCAAGCCTCGACTCAGGGGACGTCATTCAGTATTTCACGCTCCCGAGTGACCAGAGGAGCTCCACCGAGATAATACCCCATCCCGACTTGGGTCGTGGTACACACGCACCCGAAAATCCTTTTACGCCAATAAAACATGAGTTTCTCAATTTAAATAAAATGCACGTGCATGCACCATGTAAATGAAATCTCAATGCACGACACAACCAACCAAGCATAAAACAACAAATCGAGCAACTCCGTCCTCCATCCATCCAACCCCCGAACTCCTCGAGCTCAATCCGGAATCAGCAAACCAACCAAATAAATTATTGTAAGAGCAAAATACATTTAAATCTAAAAGTAGAGTTTGGAAAATACTTATAGAGCTATATATGATTTTTAGAAGGTTCGACGCGCGGCAAACGAGGGGCAGAAAGCAACGTAACAGTGCAAATGCACTGTAGCTGTGGGTCGCAAAATACCCACTTTTGAACGGGGATAAACCAAGACACCAAATTGATAGGGAATGGTCTAGGGATATTTATGAAGCTAGTGGAAGTGAGTTTTGGCCGTGGGTGGCGGTGGAAACGGCGGTCGAAGGCCAAGAAGGGGTTGATCGAAGTTGAGCTCGTGCGAGCTGCTCCGGCAATGGATCGGGGCCGAAATTAGGTGGTTTAGGACGGCAAGAGGTAGGGGAAGAAGTGGTGAAAAGATGGTGGCCGGAGGTGGTGCGACGGCGCCGGAAACGGTGACAAACCGTGCGGCTTAGATGCGCTTTTCCGGCCAAACGGCCGGCCGGTTGGGGGAGATCTTCGGAGGGGTGGTACACCGGAGGGAGGGGAAGTTTTCTGGGTGGGTGGTGGAGGCCACGCCGCCGGCAAGTGGCGGTTCTGGGCGGAGGAAGTTTTCGGCTACAGGGGAAAAATCTGGGTTGGTGCCGCGACTTTGAGCGGCTCGTGGCGGCTAACGGTGGCTCCGATGGTTCTGAAAATTGGAGGGGTTGTAGTCTGCCGTGAGAGGAAGAGAATGGCGGGGGTGGTGTATGACACCTCCACCGGA
>QGSO01000172.1:13575-88575 GCA_011037825.1 Carya cathayensis
GTACACCCTTACTACCACTATAAATGGATCTCATGTACCCTTAGCTGAGATCAATAATCATTCTAATGTATAAGTGATCCATCACTTCCATTTCCAACATCCGTAGCCTTATCCTCAAAATAAACAAAGTTCATTTTCCAAAACCCGCACCATCTATTATCCTAAATCTTGATATAGATCAATCCCAGAACCTATTACAAAAACCTCGAGCTATAACATTCATTTTTCATAATAGATCGATACATTCAATCCTTAGACAAACACACGAACTAGATCGACATCTTCAATCCTAAAAATATATAAATTAGATCATTACCTTTAATCCCCCAAGAAATATCCTCCTTAATAATTCCTATATCCATCCTTCCATTTTATTCAACTCCATTTATGATTGCAGCCTAAACAATTTCTAAAATAATCCATACTAGTACACCAATCTTGTGAAACTAAAACTTCAATCTCATTATGATTCAGTCCATCAAATCCTCAATTCTCATAACCTTAAATTATACAAAATTGCTTTTCCAAAATCCGTTAGGTCGATGAATTTATACTCAACAACAAAACAATTGACTCCCGAACTCTCAAAATCTAAAATTTTAAATAATACCCAATCATTTCCAAAAAAAAATCTGCGAAACCTTAAACCTTTGTTGAAATTCCATAAAATCTATTCATGAAATTTGTTAATCTCATACGTCCTTAGCCGAAACCAATAGTCATTCCAACATACAAGTAATCCATTACTACTATTTCCATCATCTGGACTTATATCCGCAAATCAACATGAGTCATTCTTATGTCTGCTTAACTTACTCCTTTAACATCAGCAAATAGTTATCGTTTAAAGCTTTGTACTGAAGTGACTTTAAACCTGCTAATAATCCGTTCCCAAAAGTCTCGAAACATAAGGTCTCAACTTCAATCGAATTCAATACCAACAATTAAACCATTGTTTCCAAAACCTTGATGGATCTATTTCTTCCGAACTGATAAAAATCACTTCCTAAAATCTATTACTACAATCTCGAAATAACAATAATTATTTTATGAACTAAGTTATTACCTAAAATCCTCAAAGAAATATATGACTTAGATCATTACCTTCCATTCTCAAAGAAATGTACCCCAGAAAATTTTTCATATCACTAACTCAACTCCAATTATAAATTGGTCCTTCAACTCTGCAATTCTAGAACCTTAAATCAAATAAGAATCATTTTTTTTTTTTAGATTTTCTAAGATCAATGAGCTTACACCCCATAATAGAACAAACGACTCCCAAAACTTTTAAAATCTAATACATTAACGGATGATAAATCATTTTCTGAAATTCTCAAGATTGATGGCTTTAATCCGAAACATGCACCTTAAAAACTTGTAAATTTTAAAACCCCGATTGCCACCAAATTGCTCATCCGAATCAGCGAAATTTAAAACTTGAAATTTAATTATTTTCCCCAAATATTGTCGAACCTAACACCTTAATTACCCAAATCTTATTTCCTAAAAAAGATAAGACCTCAAACCTTAGATAAAATTCTCTTAAACCAATCCTTAAAGTTCGTTGAACCTACACTCTCCTATTCTATAATCTCTTTACATAAATCCTACAAAACCCAAGACCTCAATTATCTTAAGCGACTTAAAGCTAACTCCCCTCCTTAGTTGCAACTTTCATTCTTACTCCCAAGAGATCGTCTAACCCAAGTCGTTCCCTTCTAGCCACAATATTATATAAGTAACCCACCTCTATAAAATTCAAACCTATTACACTAAGTATTTATTCCTACCAACGATATTCTCAAAAGTACCGTCCTCCCGCCATAGCATAATCTTTAACCCCACCTTTTAATTCCGGACAAAACAAAACATATAACTTAAAACAAAACCAAATAACGATAACATAAAAAGCATACGATAAAACAAGCAAATACATAAAATAGTTAAAAACAAGTTAACTCAATTAAAACAGAAAACCAAGCTTCAAATAAAACAAACTCTTTAAAACACAACTTTAAAAACTTTCTGGTACCGCTGCTATGGGACATGTGGTTTTACCCAGAGCCGAACTGCTCTGATACCACCTGTGACGCCCCCAAGTCCCCACGCCCGGACACGGGGAAATTGAGACGTCCGGATGGTGACAACACGGGTCACCACCCTATCGACGAGTGCCGAGTGTGTGCAAGCGACAAAAGTGCACGAAGAGATACGCAGCGGATAGCAAATACATATAACTAAGTACCAGAATTTTTTCTTAATTAAAATACAAAGCGGTTCAAAACATACATAATAGAATATTACAAATACAAATAGTGTTTTAAAGCCAACTCCAATGCATAAGTTCCAACTCAAAACTCCGGCGGAGCCGCATCCTCGGGCTCAGCCTCCTCCTCCTCCTCGATTCCTGCACCAAAATCTACGGTACCAAAAATGGTGCCGCAGGTAAGTAAAATCCAAAACCCACTAGATAAAAACATATAGAACTCAAACAATATGCATGAATAAATGCCAATGCACCAAACCCATAAAACCGTATTTTTTTCCACGCACGCCAAAAATCCCATTTGGCCCAAAAACATATTCTTTCCAAATGTCACGCCAAAAGTCCATTTGGCCCATATCCAACTCAAACCAAACAAACCGTATGCACCATGACCTCCCCTAGGGGTCATCCGCACACCCTGGTTCCTGTGCCACACCGCGGGAATCCACCACGCGCATGACACATAAACGAGCGATGCCCAGTTCCGCGCCCTGCGCGTTCGTAGCCAAGCATCCTCGAGACGGGTGATGTCCAGTTCCACGCCCCGCGTGTTCGTAGCCAAACATCCTCTAGCCCTCGCCAGCGAAGGGCCACGGAGTCGGTGCATAGAGCGACTATACTCGATCAACGTGTAACTGCCTCACTAGTTTCAAATTATTTGACATGGGAAATCACTTAACCCAAGCCACAAACCCGAAGACAATACACATGACCAACTAGAAGAATCACTCTAACCAATCAACCAACTCAAAGACACTACACATGATACGCCTAGGGAATCTCTCTACCCGTCTATTAGGTGTTGCAAATATGAAAACATTACACCCTAATCATCATAGGGACTCCATCTGCCTACATGAAACTTGTGGCAATGTGTCATACGAATGACGCGGGGAATCACTCTACCTGTCTGTGATGATTGATATATGGAAAAACACTCGTATGAAAATCTCAATCATCACCAATCCACACATTCAAGCTCATCATCTCAAAATTACAGTGTAAAAATAATCCATAAAATATTGACGAAGATATATTATTTTTCATGTAGAAAGTGGGGAAAGAGTTACAAAATATGCAAAGCCTATCCTTACAACATACCCACACATATTCACCCCACATTCCTAGTCTAGTTTTAGAAACTAAGCTACCTTAATATTATTTAAAATACAACAGTGGCACTGGCGCTACTCCTCCCATTGCTTCCTTCGTAGTTCATTGGTTTCTTCAAAGGCTCTAACTCCAAAGAAGATAAATCACTTTACGATCTTAAAAGTGAGATTTTGCCCCTTGTCCAATTCCTTTTATAGGGTGGGATCATCAGGTGTTCTTTTGAAATTCTTCTAACTCCAAATATGCTTGAATATAAGCCTTTTTGATCTCGGTTGTCCATTTGTCTTTTGGACTTGAAGAATAGTAGAGATCAATTGACTGATGGGACAAGGCATGCACATTCTTGAGGCTTGCCTTGGGTCCAATCCTACAGTCCTTTCCCTAATGTCAAGTTTTGATAGAAGAGTAGTCTACCATGAACACTTGGCAACAATGTTTGTAAGAGCCTTATACTCCATTTCGATGCTTGATCTTGTGACAGTGGCTTGCTTTTTGTAGCTCCAAGAGATTAAGTTATCACCAAGGTAAATGCATAAAGCACCGATCAAGCACCTATCATCTTTGTTTCTAGCCCAATCTGCATCAAGAAGGCTTGGAGATGTAGAGACCGAGATGGTTTAAGTTGCAAGCAAAACTTATAGTTTGGTTGAAATAATGAAGTAGGCGTTTGACTAACTGCCAATGCAAGATAGATGGTTGTTGAAGAAACTATGGTAATTTGTTTAATGTGAATGCAATGTCGGGCCTAGTTTCAAAGATATTGAAGTGCACTGATGGTGCTTCTATAAAGGGTAGGTTCTTCAAATGCTTCTCATTTGAAAGCATATAAGCTTGTGGTTGTAACTATAGAAGAACTAACTGTCTTAGCTTCTATTGTTTTAGTCCTTTGTAAGATGTATAGAAAGTATCAAGATACCTTGTGATAATGAGATGGCTTCAATCCTAAGAAGAAATTTAATTGATCGGGAGTCTTAATGGTAAAATAAGCTGCAAGATTTGATAGTAACTTAGTGATGGTTGCTTCATTGAAGCTAGTAATGAGAATGTCATGAGGATATATGTGATGGCAAACTTGATTTGCAGATAAAAATAGAGAGGAGTCCAAACTCGTGCCATGAAAACCAAGATCAATGAGTTGATTTCTTAATTGGGAAGACCATGCTTGAAGGGCTTGTTTAGGCCCATATAATGCCATTTGAACTTTGCATAGATGATTAGGAAACTAAGGAGGCTAGAAGTCTCGATGATTGGGCCATTTAGACATTTTCTGAGATATTTCCATGAAGAAAAGCATTTCGAATATCTATTTGATGTACTAGCCATCATAAAGTGAGAGCAAGAGATAAAATAAGCCGAATAGTTGTAGGTTTAGGTACAGGAATATAAGTGTCACCATACTTAATCCCTTCTCGTTGAAGAAAACCTTTGGCTACAAGGTGAGCCTTGTAGCATTTAATGGAGCTGCCAACCATGCAATTGATGTGAAATACCCATTTAAAACTAATGGTGTTGGAGGTAGTGGAGGGTGGTGCTAAGGTTTAGGTTTGATTTTCTAGTAGGGCATCAAATTCAATGTTCATGGCTTGGCGCCATTGGGGATCTTTGACTGTTGATGAGTAACAAGCTAGTTCAACCAGGTGAGTATGTCTTGTGACAATTAAGGCTTTTGGTAAGGGATATCAGATGGTGCAATCTATTGGAATTTTTGGTTTGTGAATATTATGCTTGGAACGCTTTGCATGGCATGTGTAACAATAGGTAAGACAAGTGTAATTTGGGAAAAAGTAAGGGGTTGGATGAGTTCAGAGTGGGACACATGTTGCTATTATGGTTTTTGTTTGAGAGTCAGTGATATCTGTAGGTAGGGTGTTGTCAAATCGAGCTAGTGAGGAAGCTACAATCACAAGCTTAAGTGGAGTGACACAGATTAGTGGTAACATGGGCATGAGTGAGGAGGGTTGAACTGAGTTGAGTGTAGATGAAGATGACTCAAGAAATGGAAAGAAAATTTCATAAAAAACAACATCCCTAGAGATATAGAGACAACCGGTGTGAGAATTGTGCCAAAACGAGGGGAGGAATCTCCTCACATAGGCAAGATGCTAGCGGCAAGGAGATAGCCGAGCAATATGTTGTAGAGAGCCTGGCAGATGTGGGATAGCACAAGGTGACAAAGGGAGATTTGCCCTACATTTGACAAGCATAAGATATGCTGACCGTTTAAAAGGTGAACAACTGGCAAGGACAAGCCTAGTGCAAAACTAGGAGCACTCCGAGATAACACAAAATAGCTCAATAGGCAGTATGTGTCATTCCCAAGGCCCATGCTCCCTCAGACATGATGCAACAATAGTATGCTTGGGAAGAAGGAATACCAAATACGAACTTGTAGGCCATATCGCCTGACCTTAGAAGTATGGCCTAATGCCATGTGGGAGACTCTCATAAAGGGAAGGACTGCAGGTTTGGTCCTAAGGCAAGCTGTAGAGATGTGCGCGCTTTGTCCCATCAGTCACTTGGTATCTACTATTCTTCAAGTTTAGAGGCTAAATGCATGGCCAAGGTTGAAGATCTCTCATTCAAGCAAGACAGAGATAAGAGGAAACATCAAAATTCATCAAGATTGTAACTCAGAGCCCTCCCAAATAAAAAAAATGGATGATAGTTTACATCTCACTATAGAGGTTGTAAAGGACATAAACAATCTTCTCTTCTTTTCTGTTCAAATATTTCGAGGACACCAAGAGCTTTGAGTCTTTGTCAATCTAAGGATCATCACTCTAATGTGACCATTAGTATTTAGAATACTATCTAGGTAGGTTCACACCTACGATCATACATACTAGGAGTGTGAGGTAAATATTGTGAGTATCTTTAAGATTTTCATATTCTACTTTTCATCTTTTTCTCTCATAAAATTGCAAACGTTTCTCACTATATTTATTGATAACTTTGATGTTCGATATGATTTAAAGTGATGTGCTTTCAATGTGGTCTGTACTCATGGTATCAAATTGACAATTTCCCGTACCATTCATGGGTGGCATGTTACCACAAGTTTCATACTGGTAGAGGATTCTCCTTGAGGATCAGGGTGGGGCATTTCCTTATGGCTTCACATGATATCATGGGTAGAGAGAGTCCACATGTTGATCAAGTGGAGTGTTCTCTATCATGATTTGGTGAATGTGTTCTACGTGTTGACTGAGTAGAGAAATTCCCTGTATCAATCAGCCATACCAAATAATGAGAAGGAAGAACTGGTTACTAGGGGTAATATCTCACTAGTTTTATTGGTATTCCAAAAGAGGAGTTGAATTGAAGTTGACTCGTACACTTAAGGAGTTGAATTGATTTTGTTGTTGTTTGGTATGGTTTTTCTCTAGGCTAACTTCATCCTAGACTGGTCAAAGAAGAATCATCACTTAACAGTAAAAAGATACTTCAAAAGAGATTCAATGTAGTTTAGTTTGATCTATGCAAAATCTACTTATAGTACGATAATCAAGAAGAGCACTAGCTCATGGCACCAAGTTGGTGAACCCACAAACTTGGGACCATACTTATTTTCATCATGAAGTTTGTGGGTTCACCAAGGTAAGGACAATACTTACTTTCATCATAGTGTGGCTCATATAATTATTTCATGCTGATTGATTGTTGTTTCATGTTGAATATGATTATTTCAATAATACAATGATCTAGTATCGGATCTTCACTTATAAAATCCCAAAAGATATCAAATCAGAATAAATGTAATTGGGAGAAGCAACAAACCAACCACACTATTGGGAGAATCTCCTTTGTGCGGCTTATAGAAATGAGGGTAAGAATTATATGGGGTTGGTAGATTTCCACTTCATCTTAACACCAAACAACCCATGGGGATTGTCAAATAATTTTATTGTATTTGCAATCTCGGACTGAGAATCATTTGGTTGACTTCTTTAGAGAGGTGTAGTGGTCAGAGAAAAAGGAGAAATTTGTGACCCCCACGATTGAAGAGAGTTATGTGAGTATACATAAATGTGGTAAGAAATGTAGCCATTTAATTCCATTTGATTTGAATAATAAATTATTTTGCTTCCTTGTATAGAATCTAATGATTGCAAAGTTGTCTAAGATGGAGCTTGAGAATCGCACCAAGGAGGTGGCAGCAGCAATATTTAGGGAGGCCTTGAGCCACAAATCAGGATATGAAAGGGGTCGGGTTGGGAAAGATGGTTACTCCTGAATCATCTAGATATAAGTCTGTTGAAGTAATTGTAGAATTAGCAGTAGATGACTTCATAGATGGGAATGTTGAGAAACAAGATGGACACAACGTTTTCTCTCTTTTACCACCGAAACTCCATGCACCAACGTAGTCTCAAGAATTAGATGAGAATGTTGAGAAATATATTTCAGGGAATGGGTCGCAACGCCAGTTCTCCTTTAAACAATCAATGCGCATGAATTTCTTTCCTATAACTCCATAAAATTACCAAAGCAAGACTACCAATTAACACTACAAGAATAAGACCGACAATCAAATCAAACAAAACAAAATAATCAACCAAAGCCCCAAGATTCCAAAGTCAAGTACTGCTCATGCGTTTTGGGCTAGCAAAATCAATAAGAGCCCAATAAAACTGAATAAAAGCCCAAGCCCCACTATCTGCTAAAACATACTTGGGTAAGTAAAAGAACCAATTTAAGATTTGACTTCTTAAAGCAGAACCCAAATGATGATTCGGATTGATAATTGTGAATAAAAGCTTTACCAATGGTCTCTCAAGTTGAAAAGAGATAGAACACATGAGACATGATGCCAGAAAAAAATGGTAACTGATAAAAATAGGGTTGTAATCGAGCCGAGTGGAATCAAGCTGGATTTAAATAATTTGGGCTAAGAGCTTGCCAAACCAAGTTGAGCTCGAGCTGATCAAACATGAGCTCGAGTCAAGTCGAGCTATTTATCGAATCTTTGTATGTACTCTTTAACAAGCCTGAGCCGAGTTGAGTTATTACTCTAAGTATTTTTCGTGCTCTTTTATGTATATTTTTTTTATTTCTTTTTGAATGAATTGAGTAATTAAAAATACCAAATTAAAATAGAAAAAATATTAAATCTAATGAAATTTTTTCAACTAATATATAAACCTTATATTGAATTATAAAATTATAAAATATCTACTATAATTAATCACTTAAGTACTTAATTAACTAACGTACGTATAATTATGGTATTTATTCAATACGTAGGCATAAGTAACTGGATTACATACTACATATTTAATTATAAAAGTAACTATGCTTATATTATTGAATTTAGTGTGTATAGAAGAATACAAATATATGCATATAGGAAGACTAATATATATATATAGAAATAAATTGTGTGTGTGTGTTGGGTTTGTCCCAAATTGGTTGTGGAAGGGGTTGGTGGTCAGTTTATAAGTGTAATGGAAAACCCCACTCCTTGAGCTAGCTTTCAGGGTGGAGAGAGCGAGATCATAACTGTTGAATATTCTGTGTGAAAGCTAATTTGAGTAGAAAGGTTACTTTAAATGGTTTTCATTATCATACTTGGAAATGAAAAATGATAGATTTTTAATTTGTGAAATAATTTCATTTACCGGTATTTCCTTATGAGAAGCCTAGAAATAAATCTCATGAATAATAGACTTTGCAACATCTACAAGTTTGTGTATATATTAGGTAGTGGGTAGATGATAATGTTTTGAACTATATTAATGGGAAGACACATGCATGTACACTTTGGAATAAACTTGAACACTTAAATGCTTGGAAGACTTGAAATAATAAAATGTATTTAAACAAGCATTTGATGAATTTGAGATACCAAGATGGAACTCCGTTGATAGATCACTTGAACACATTCTAAAGAATAATTAATCAGTTGGCTAGAATGGGCATCAAGTTTAACGATGAAGTACATGGATTGTGTTATTGTTGGACTCTTAGGAGACATTCACAATGTCATTATCTAACACTGCCTTGGATGATGTAATCAATTTGGATTTGGCAAAAAGCAATGTTTGGAATGAAGAGATGAGAAAAAGAACATAGGGTTCATCTTTGCAATCAGAGGTTTTGGCTACAGAAGAGAGGGAGAGGAGTAAAAGCAGGGGTCCAAAAAACACATATAAGGAAAGAAGCAAGTTAAACAAGTTTGTTAATATTGATTGCTATCATTGTGGGATGAAGGGGCCTATCAAGAAATGTTGCAGAAAATTGAAGAGAAAATACAAGGAGAAAGGAAATGAGAAGAAGAATGATAATGGAAAGGATGAGGATCATGTTGCCACTACTACTATAAGAGACTTCTTCATTATTTATGATGATAATGATGTTGTAAATATTACTTGTCATGAAACTCGCTGGTTGATTGATAGTGGCGTCTTGGGTCATGCTACACCCTGAAAGGATTTCTTCACAGACTATATACTTGGTGGCTTTGGCACAATAAAGGTGGGCAATAATGGATTGGCTAAAGTCATAGGCATTGGAGATATGTGCTTGGAGATGAATAACGGCACGGTGTTCGTTCTTAGAGATGTAAAGCACATTCCTAATATCTGTTTGAACTTGATTTCTATAAGTAAACTTGATGATGATGGGTATTGCAACACCTTTAGAAATGGCCAACGGAAGCTTACAAGGGGTGCTATGGTTATAGCTCGAGGCAAGAAGGTTTCAACCTTGTATATGCTACAGGCAAAGCTTTCCAATAGCATTATTAATGCTATGGAGAATGAGCTCACATCACAACTGTGGCATAAGACACTTGCCCACATGAGTGAGAAAAGCTTTGTCTATATTGGCTAAAAAGAATTTTCTGCCTGGAATGAAGAGTGCACCTTTGAAAGTTCTAATGCATTTTGATGTTTGTTGCCCTATCAAGACAAGAACACTTGGCGACTCCTTTTATTTTGGAAATATTTAAACAGTTTCAAGTCTTAGTTGAGAAACAAACTGGAAAGAAGCTAAAGTGCATCTGAACTGATAATGTGGGAGAATATTCAGGCCTATTTGCTGATTATTTGGCATTAAAAGACACTTCCAAAGACTCATCAGTTGAATGGTTTAGCTACGAGGATGAACATAATACTGATTGAGAGAGTGAGATGTTTGCTTTCACTGGCACAATTGTCGGAATCTTTTTGGGGTGAGGCTTTGAGTACAGTTCTACATGTTCTTAATCTCATAGCATGTATTCCTCCTTAGTTCAATATACCAGACAGAGTTTGGACTGGCAAGGATGTTACTTATGATCACTTACGTGTCTTTAGATGTAAAGCATTTGTGCATATTTCCAAGGATGAGAGGTCTAATCTCGATGTGAAGACTTGAAAGTACATCTTACTAGGTCATGGTCTGGATGACTTTGGTTACAGAATATATGATCCATTTGATAAGAAACTAGTGAGAAGCCAGACATCATGTTTATTGAAGATCAAACCATACAATGATATTGAGAAGACAGATAAAGCAGTGTTTCGATAAACATGCTGTTCAACATGATCAACAGGATCCAAGTGATGCAAATGCTACCTTATAGAATGAGAGCTATGATCAATTGCTAGAACCAAAGAGAGCACCAATTTTTCCACTCAGCAGGTCTACTAGAGATCAACGTCTTTCCACTCGGTATTCTACAGATGAGTATGTGTCAATGACTAATGTGGGGAAGCTCTAGTGTTATGCAGAAGCCATGGAAGACGAACATAAGGTAGAGTGGGTTGTCTCAGTGTATTGTTAGAACTTGAAAAAGATTTCAAACTAATGACAATTGTTTTGATAAGTTAACAAAGACTGTAACAAGGGAGAAACTTGAGACTTATTGCTCAATTGCTAGGATGGTGAGTCATCCCACATAGTCGGCAAGGGAGAGATTTGTTGTATTTTTTTCTATGGATGATGGCCCATGTGGGACCATTAAGCCCACATGGAGAGAGGGTTTTGGCCCAAATTAATTAGGTTTTAAATGTAATTTTTGTTGTCATTAGAAAAGAAGCTGAAGACGTGAGAGAGGAGATTAGAAAAAGATAGCGGCCAAAACAAAGTAGCTCGTCCAGCTTCAGTCATATGCTTTGATTAGTGTCATTTGTAGTCCAATTGAGCTGAAACTTTGTAGGTATGTTCATGAGGCAAGGCCTTAAAGTCTAAACGGTGGAGATCGGGTTTGAAGTAGTCTTTCTAGCATCTAGATCCATGAACATTAACTCATTTTGGTGAGATCTCTCCTAACCATACTGTTTTGTTAACAAGAATTTGTTTCTTGAGATTGTTGCTGACTGTATGCCTTTAGTTCTATCTAGAGAGAACAGTTGTATACCCATTATTTGTTTGATAGTGGAGATTTGGGTGGAGTACAGTCCCGTGGTTTTTCCTCCAACATTGGGGAGGCATTCCACACATAACATTGCTTGTCTCTATGTGTGTGATTTTGGTTTATATTGTGCCCTATTTAATTGCTTCTTAACAGGTTCACACAAAGTGGGAGAAATTAGTTTCACTGTTTAGTGATTGATTTGGTTATTTCGAATCGGTAATTGATTTCTCTCAAAAATCTAGTATCAGAGCCTAGGTTTATCAATAGTCTCGGCCCAATAGCCCCCGGGAGAAATGGGTTGTCACTACTCAAACCTAAGACCTAATGTGTGAGAGAGAGATTGTTGGGGTTGTCCTAAATTGGCTGTGGAAAGGACTGGCAGTCAATTTATAAGTGTTAAGGAAGGACCCATTCCTTGACTTAGCTTTTGGGGTTAAGAAAGGTCCATGACCATCCAACCATATATATTCAATGATTTATAGACAAGATCTAATCGAGTCGAGCTAATGAGCTGAGTTAGGCATAAAAAAGTAGGTCTTAACGAGTCTTAATAGAGTTGAGTCGAGTTTAATCAAGTATGTGTCATTTACTAATCGAGTGAGTTTTTGTTTTCTTGATCGAGTATTTTTTTCATGAGTCGAGCTTAGTTCGAGTTTAGCCGAGTGAGTGTTGGTGAGCAATTATACGGACTGGTTCTTTTTTGGCCCTAAATAAAAACTTATAATAATGTGAGGGAGCTCTATAAGAACGAAAAAAATAGAAAATTGATGTGAGGGAGTTATAGCACTAATGGGGTAACGTGTGAAGAAGTTCGTACAGATTTAACATTTACGTTTGATAAGATAAAAAGATTCGAACATTTTTGACTGACTTATTATGATTAGAATATTTATTCTTAAATATTCTAAGTTTTTATTTATTATTTATTTATTTATTTAACTTTTTTTTTTTTTTTTATGTTGTGAGGAATTAGAGTAAAGATAAAATAAATGAAAGTAAAGAGTGAAGAGGAAGATAAAAAGTAGAGAGGTAGAGAGTACTCCAGGCGTACTAAATCCACTTAATTAAAAGCGGGGCTGTTTGAAGGAAAGAAAGTTAGTTGGTATATAAATTTATGTTGATTTTCTTTTTACTTTACTCTTGCTGTAAACCATTTATGTAGATAAATAAGAATGAAATTTTCTGTCTAGTGTCCCATCTTTCTCTTCTCATTCCTCTCCTACCAAACAACAGGGATTTGGTGAACTTCCCATATTTCATCTCTTCTCCTTTTTCTCCATTCAGCTCTATTTTTCTACTTCCCATCATTTCTACCAAATATTCTACAAATCAAAGTTAAAATATTTTAACTACTTAGAAAAATCATAACCCTTTAGCCTTTATCCCAACCTTCTCTATAAGGGGAGAAAGAAATCCTCTAGTATTTTTTGTTTTCTTCCTAAGAGAACATCGAATAAAAGGGTTGAATGTCCATTCCTCTCCAAACCCCCTTCCCCTCCCTTTTATGAATATTTTATGTTCATAATTTTTTTTCCTTCTTGTGCCACCTCTAAGCTGGAAAAAAGGTTATCTATAACTTTTGGATAACTTATGAGGTCAACACACTCCACAAACTACTCTCCAAACCATCGTTTTTTCAAGGAAAGTAAAGCATGAATGCCTTCATTTGGAGGAAGTATGAACCTTGTGAGCTGCCCAAGTTGTGTCATATCCTCATGTGCAACTATATCTCTGTACTTCATATATAGCACACACTATTTCCTTCTAGGCTCTAACTCTTCCAAATCCAACCCTACCATGGATAGGGGTGTCATCCATCCATTATGAATGAGGTTTGGTCTGACACCACCTTTATAATTGTGTGTCTAAAGATTGCACCATTGCATCACACTCCCATTTCACCAAATAGAGGGGAATGCCACTGGAAGAAATATTTGTCCCTCACCGAGCTAGGCTCGGTCCACTTGGCCATGGCATGCCCAGATGTTAAGGGTCCATTGAACTGCGAGAAGAAGGACCAAACCAATACAAGAAAGGTGGGACAACATTCACACAGGCAAACCTCCAACCATGCCTTTTTTAATGACTCGATATGGGCCGAGCTCTCTTCTCTAACAGGGGCTGCCGCATTAGATGTGGTGACATGCTACCCTAGGCACATAGACCCAATATGAGTAGAGACCTTGTCTCTGACAGGGGCTGTAGCATTAAATGTGTTGACATATCGCCCATAACAAGAGGTGGACATGCTAGGCACAGAGGGAACACGAACCGACCATGGAAGGGGGAGTATAAAAGCGTAGGCACATGTATAAAATAAGGGCACATTTTTATCATGAAAGCTCTCTCTCCCTGGAGTAACATATTAACTTAGGCATTGGAGGTTTTCCTAGCACTCCTAGACATCAGGCTTCTTTGATACAGGTTAGGTGAGAAGGTTGGAAGGGCATGAAACACGTTCTCAATAGTGGTCTCGTTTGTGGGATCTTTCATAAACAATTAACGTCCCTTCCGCATGCCTAATATGACCCGTGGAGATATAGGAATGGATGAAGAAGATGCAATTAGAGATGGAGAACCTCCAACAGGAGAACAAAGTCCTAAGGAGAAGAAATACAGGGTCTAGCGAATACACTGCGCCGAGTCAGAATGGGCAGACCGAGGCATAGCTGCACAACATCAGTGGAATGAATGTAGAAGATGAGGAAAACAAGAAAATGCACCGTGATCTGCATAGTCTTATGAACAAGTATGAAGAGATTGCCAAGAAGATGGGCATCTTCCTCAGTTGAGTAAGTGCTCAACAACACAAACTTGTCCTACAATGCAAAGGTGATGGACATACCACTATTGCCGAGTTCCAAAGTCTATCCGATAGAATTGTATGACCGATCCAAAGACACAGTCAACCATTTGGAGAATCTCAAAGCCCATATGACTCTCCGTGGGTTCCCAAGAGAGATCACATGTAGAGTCTTTCCCTTAACCTTAAAGGGGACGATGAGAAGGTGGTTCGGAGCATTGCAGCCAAGATCAGTTGGCAATTTCGAAGAGCTAGCTAAGTTGTTTCTAACACAATTCATGGCTAGTAGAAGGAGAAGACGACCAGCAACATACCTCCTAACTATTAAACAATGGGAGGACGAAAGTTTGAAGACATACCTAGCTAGGTTCAATAAGGAGCGGCTAACTACAAATGACAAAGATGAAAAAATCATGCTTGCCGCCCTCTTAGGAGGTGTGTGGCCCAGAAATCCATTTAGGATGGAACTCACAAGAAGAACCCCCAATGACTTTAAGAGAGTTCATGAATAGGAGAAACGATTTCGTGAACATTGAGGTCCTTAACCACACCAAGGATGACCAAGATGGAACAAGTAGAGAGAGGCCCCTTGAAATCAAGTAGTAGAAAAGAGTTGAAAAAGACCACGATAAGGGGCGGGACGTGAACACGTCCTCCCTGGGACGAGGCCTGAGGTTTTCTCACATCAACTTGAATGTGCATGTAGAAGATGAAACCTAGAATTGGGGCGATTCCAACCAAGGAAAAAGGGGTTGTCATTTTTGTACCTACCACCAAACATACAATCACATAATGGAAGAATGTTATACCCTAAAGAAGAGGGTAAAAGAGATGACGAGAAGCAGGGAGTTGGAAAGATTAGTCGCCTAGCATTCAATGCCTCGAAAATAGTCTTTAGGCCAAATGGGGGAGCAAACCTAAAGATAGTACCAAAGCAAAAGTCCTAAGTAGTGATGGATGATGTGAGGGGATGCTCAGAATGTACCTCGCCAAATCCATAAGGGTTTCACAATGGGTGAGTCCACCGCTTTTAGCCTGAAGGCCCACGTTTAAAAGGCAAGATACGAGTAAGTATTTTTGGCAAAAAGACCCATGAAATAGCCAAAGCATCAGAATACAGTTGCCATATCCTTTGGCAATGAAGATTGCTAATGGGTCCTTTACCCCCCATGATGATGCACTGGTGATAACATTGTTGGTCGCTAACAATGGGAGTTCAATGGATGTCCTTTTCTGGGATGCCTTTACAAAAATGGGGATCGATCCCAACAGATTATGTTCGACGTCCACGCTGGTGAAGTCAGGAGAGGTAGAACAACCTTTGGGCTCCATAACTTTACCAGTGTCAGTGAGAAAGGGACCTTTACCGCCACCATCATGACTGACTTCCAAGTGGTGAAGGCACCCTCATCATACAATGCAATTCCAGGATGAAGAACCTTGAACACTCTGAGAGCCATCACCTATACCTATTAGCTAAATATGAAGTTCTCAACAGATGTAGGAGTAGGAGAAGTCTGAGGTAAGCAATTTCTGGCAAGAGAGTGTTATGTGCAAGAACTCAAGAATGTGGGAAAGGACAATCGGATGGTGGGAGATCCAAAGTCAGATGTAGAAACTTCGTCGGAACTCATCGATTGAGAGGTAGAAATGAGAGATGAACAAAACTTGCAATAGGTTGAGGTGAACGAGCTTATGGAACTGGTGGTCCTACAAGATCGACCCAAAGCCATGCAAGAATTGGGACCAG
This sequence comes from Carya cathayensis, assembly GCA_011037825.1. Classification (NCBI taxonomy): domain Eukaryota; kingdom Viridiplantae; phylum Streptophyta; class Magnoliopsida; order Fagales; family Juglandaceae; genus Carya; species Carya cathayensis. The sequence continues at coordinate 29,849 of QGSO01000172.1, forward strand.
GATGGACCTTGAGACATGACAAGCGCTGAAGAAGCTACTGCTCAAGCACAAAGATGTTTACACTTGAAGCTACAAGGACATGCTAGGGGTGGAAAATGCAACTATTGAGCATTGTCATTGTGTCAACCCAAGTGCTACTTTAAAGGTTTAGCATAAGTGAAGGAGGTTTTAGCACGAAGAAGTATGCAGCCATAGCCAGGGAGGTTGATCGCTTGCTTGCCACGGGTTTATCTTAGAAGCTCACTATCCTGAGTGGCTATCAAAAGTAGTATGGTAAGAAATCCAATGAGAAATAGAGTTTGTACGTGAACTGTACAGACTAAGGATGGCATGATTAGTAGGAGCAAACATCCATCGGGTCTTCTATAGGACCTAGATAAAGATTGACAAGTATTTATCTAATGTTTGTGAGGTTGGCCCTTGGCTTTTGATTTGTTAGTTTAGTAGAGGATTATGAAACTAAGTATCATATACTTGTGAGGATTGCATGAGACGTGTTGGCCAAGTTTGTTTCTACCGTTGCTTCCGTCATATATATGCTTGATCATTTTGATAATTCTTTGGCTTTGAGATTTGTTGAGGCTATTATTTGTGCCTAAAATTCATTGACTTTTATTAAAATCCGAGAGTAATGGATAATGTTTTGAGCTTCTTGGTCGAATTGGATAATTTTATGACAATTACCATATTATTTTTTTCATTTGAGTATTTATTAACCTTTTTTCACTAGGAACATTCACTAATATTTGTTCTTTTCTTATTATCTATATAGAGTTGATTGCTCAATGAAATGTTACAATCATTAATGAAGATTGTAGAATGAGTATCATAGTGGAGAGTTTGTGTTTTTATGCCTCATAGTTCACATTTTATTATTATTTTTTAATTTTATTTCTTTAAATCTATATGGGTTGTATAGTAGCACATATAGTTTTTATATTTATTATGTTTCTTTATTACAGTGTATTTAGTGTTGGAATTTTCATGATGGAGTGTGAACTTTGAACTTCTTACAGAGGGGATGGTTTTTCTTTAGCTGGAAGTTAATTGTGATACTTCATACTTATAAAGTATAAATAGTGTATAGGATCCTACCTTGTTTAAGAAAAAGAAATTCTTACAACTTAAAATGATTCTAAATGGCTCTAATTGCATGTAACAATGACAAGTATTTTTAGAATATAACTTAAATGTGGCTTAGGTCTCCCTTTGGACATTACAAATGGTATCAAAAGTAGTCCAAACTAGAAATGTAAGACTTGAATCATGTCATTTGCAATGGAATGACTTGATGAGGACATTGAGAATTTAAGGAAGAAATTGTGATAAACTATATATACTGAGTGAGAATAGGTAGCGGGTGGATGTCATATTGGAGAAATTTTTGCTATTTATAATGACTTCAATGAAGTTCTAATTGTACCATGAACTACTCCTTTTGGAGTAGGAACTTCAATGTGACTTGACCATTTCTTGGGTCTTTAGCAATGCCACCTAATGATAGAAAGGCCCGATGACGATGCCAAGAACTTAAGACGGGAGCTTATCATACACCATATTGGGTGTGGTGAGTATAGATGATGCATGCATTATATCCCACATTGCTTAAGATCCCACGTTGCTTAGGAGGAAGGAACTCATTCTCTTTGTAATGATTCATGTTGGTAATGGGTAAACCCCATGACCTATGTTATGTCCACATGGGTGGGAAGTTATTAATTAACTCCCCACCACGACCACATCTTCAGGGGAAGTTAATTAACTTCCCATATGAAAACTCTTTAAATAAAGGGTTTACATACATTTATTTGGGGTGTGGGAAAGTCAAAAAAAATACTCTCATCTCTCTCTACATTTTCCTAAATAAACCATCTAGATCTCTTGATCTTGAAGCGTGTAATTTTCTAGGAGACTCTAATAACCTCTTAAGTGACGTAGAAGTGCAAACAACAAAGTGACGTGTGCCATAAGATGAGCAACGACCCGGCCTTGTGGAAATTTCGCTCTGGTAATTCAATTTAACCTTATTTAACATTGGTATCAGAGCTAGGTTACTTGTTTTTGCCCATATGAATATAATTACATGTTGCTTTGAAATGAGTGTAAAATCATATAATTGATGATATGCCATGATTATTTGTGATTCATATTTTTCATTACAAGCTACGGTATGACATGTTTAAGGGTGAATTATCTACATTAATGCATTCCTTATAATGTCATAAACATGTCTATTAAATTTGGTGAAGTTTCGTTGCATATAGAAGAACAAATTGAAATCCTAGTTTTTGAAGTTCATGTTGAGACCCATTTTAACCAATAAGATCTTATTTTATAGAAACAAATATTATATGGTAAGAAAGTTGGGATCATTAGCTTTAATTTGATATATCATATACTTGATTTGGACTTCCTATGAGTAAGTTATGATTGATTGAACATGGGTGCTTCAAATTGGAAAAAATCAGAATTTTTGGCTCGGGGATGAAGACGATAAACAGTGTTTGTTTTTCTTGTCCCACTCTCGGTAAGAGAGAGTGTAGTCCACTCATCCACCATGCTTCTTTTTTTAATTACTTTACCGACAAAGATATACATTAAAATCACTGAACTTTATGTTTAGAAGTCTAAAAACACCATGAGAGGGGGAGGTGATGTGTATTCTCCACCTTGGCAAGTGAAGCAGAGGCAAAACAGCCTCTAGAGCAAAAACGAAGCCCACACGTGTAGGCGGCTCGTGAGGGCGCATGAGGAGTATTCCGACGCCATTTTTTGTCACTTCTGGTGCATGTAATCATGTGTTGGTGTTTAAAGTTGATTCATATTGTTTTTTTTTTGTTTTTTTTTTTTTTTGTGGAAACAGAGAGTGAAAAAATATTTTTTAAATGTTTAAAAAAAATTTGGAATCTTTTTATCATACTTCCTCAAGTCCAATTTTTTTGTGTTATGTGATATTTATATAAATTAGTTGTGGATATATGTATTGAATTATTATTAAATGTATGTCCACATTGAATATGTGTCCCTAGATATGATAACCTATTAAACTATTCTCATTAGTTGAGAATGTTGGCTCTCTATCCATTAAACCATCATGCATACTACTATGATTGAATGTTTGAGTTCATTAGTTTTTTTTTTTTTAATAAAAATGGATAGAGTTGATATTCGTAATTTGTTGGGCTCATGTGTATTGTATGTATTATTTATTTATTTATTTTACGCGAATGGATAACATGTACCTTATAAGTATATCGATGACGTAGCATTCCTATTTATTTATTGTTTTTCTAGAAAATTTGTAGTAGGATTTTCTTTGGAAATGTAATATTGGGAATGTAATTTTATTATTGAGGCCATGTAAAGGAATGTGTTTCACGTCTATCAATATATTTTAAGGTAACCTTAATATGATGCACCAAATTACCAATGAGGCTTTGGGTGGAGTCTATGCGCAAAGTGTTTAGTGCAACAATTATGAATTTTTATATTTGATAAATGGAGTATATGTGCATGATTTTTGAGTATTTAAAAGAAAAAAAAACTCCTATATAAATTTTATTCAAAATTAATTAGATATGGTATTTTAACTTATATAGTAAGAGATGATTACTAGTTTTTCGCGAAATTTTCGATCTTACTATGTAGGAAGGAATTCCATAATCTAGTTAGATTTTGGAATATAATTAAATGTGTGTTAATGTCAATCTCCCTCAATGAATGTAGTGATAATGGCCACTAAGAACGTAGTTATTAACATTACTAAAGGAGATAAATTGGTTGGGACCAACTATGATATGTGGCATAGGAAAATCCAATATCTGCTTAATGAACAAGAAGTTCTTGAAAATCTGTCTTTCCTTAGGATACAACCTGAGGAAGGGAATACTTACCAGCATCGTCAAGATATGGAAGCCTATCAGACTGGGGCAACGAAGGATCAGTGTGCACGCTTTACCATGCTTAGCAGCATGCACAATGATCTTATTGGAGAGTTTAAGAACTGCCCAACTGCTTAAGATATGTGGAACCAACTGAAAAACACCTATGGGGGGACAAAAGCTACTAGGCTCTGTGCTCTCATCTTGAGTTTGGAGTAGTGTGTTATGGACTCTAAACATACCATAATTGGGCATTTGAGGTCGAAATCTGCCTTGATTTGTGATCTAAACTACTGGCAATAATCTCACTAATGAGCAGCAAGTTACCGCTGTGATATGATCTTTGCCCGAGTCAACTTGGGGGCAAATGAAACTTGTTTTGATAAATAGTGAAAATATTAAGAATTTTGCTGATATATCTCATTATTTGGAGCTAGAGGCGGAGCGCATTAATGCACACCGTAATATTCTACTTGTTACCCAAGCTAGGAAGCGCAAGGCATTCAAGGCTAAGCGCAAGCAACATGAGATATCTACAGGAGCGGAAAAAAGGCTTGGGCCAAGGGATGAAAAAGTAGCAAAGTGTTGTTGAGGCAAGCGTACTGGCAAGGACAAGTCTAAATTGACAACTGTAGAAAAATGGGACACTTTGCTAATAAGTGCACTGAGGCAAATAAGGTACCCCTTAAACACAACTCTCTCATTACTTATGTTTGTTCACATATTTTTGTTACTCACTCAATCCCAAAATGTATTGTAGACACAAGAGAAACCAAACATGTAGCTCGAGATAAATTTGGGTTCATAGATTATAAAAGAATACCAGTTGGCAGACAATATGCTATATTGGGTAACAGAACTTAGGAGGAAGTGCTTGGAGTTGGCACCTACCAACTCAAGATGCGTTTAGGGCACTTGTTACTTCTTCATGATGTGTTATATACACCTGGTGTTCAATGTAATCTATTTTTAGTTATCTCTATGTTGGAACTTGGTTTTACTTTTCATTTTGATGGCCCTTAGTTGGAATTTTATTTGGATAGGGCTTTGTATGGATATGGTTTTCTTTTGAATGGTTTCTTTATGTTGGATTTAGATAATTTTTTATTTTCTTTTATGGTTTCAAATGATGATGATGTAGTTTCTAATTCTTTGAAATGGCATGCTAAACTAGGCCACATAGGAAAAGATAGAATGGCTAGACTTGCTAGATAAGGCCTATTGTGGTCTCTCACTAATCTAAGCCTACCTGTGTGTGAGCCTTGTTCAGCTGGTAAGGCTTGTAGAAAGCCTTATGGGAAGGCTCCTAGGATATCTTATCCTTTAGAGCTAGTCCATTATGATATTTGTGGACCTGTGAATGTGAAGGCATGCCATGGCACCTCTTATTTTCTCACCTTTATAGACGACTACTCACGTTTTAGTTATGTCTATCTGATCTCCCATAGCTTTGAAGCATTAGATTGCTTCAAACACTTTGTGGCTGTGGTTGAGAATCAGAAAAAAATAAATTTAAAAATTTTACGAACTAATTGGGGTCGAGAGTAGTTGTCTAAAGAGTTTTAAAGACTATGGGAGCAAAAAAGGGATATGTAGGCAATTAATGATTCCTGGCACACCACAACAAAATGGTGTTGCGTAAAGGAGAAATCATACCTTATTGGAAATGGTTCGATCAATGATGGCGTAAGCTAACCTGCCAATATCTTTTTAGCGGGATGCTCTTCTAGCTGCAACCTACATTTTGAATCGTGTGCCTTCTAAGTCCGTTCCTTCAACCCTATATGAACCATGGAATAACGCAAAATTAAATTTGGAACATTTATGTCATTGGGGAAGTGCAGGTTATGCTCACACCACTTTTCATAAGTATGGAAAACCTGGCCCTAGAACAAATCTACATATCTTTATAATATATTTAGAGAGTTTTAAAGGATTATGTAATGTTTAGTGAACATCCTAGCGGATGGATAACAGAAATAGAGTCACGTGATATTACATTTATCAAAAGTGATTTTCCCAGTATTGGTGAAGCAAAGAATGATTTTGAACTTTTTAAGTTGCAAGAAAATGAGGGAGTTACACCATCTTTTGGCGAGGGTGGAAAATTATCACATCCTAGAATTGCAAAAGATAGTGGGATTGAATTGCCTCCTAGTAGGAGTATACCACCAGAAAATAACTCACAAGAGTCTCAGTTACATAGAAGCGAACGTGGAACCATTCCTCATCGTCATTTTGAGATTGAAGAGTAATCTTTCATGTGTGCTCCGTGTGACTTTGATGAACCTTTTTCTTGTGACTTTGATGAACCTTTTTCTTATGAGGAAGTACTAAGTTTACAACTACAAATAAATGGTTGGCTACTATGAGTGCTGAAATGAGTTCTATGGCAAAGAACCAAGTTTGGAAGTTAGTTGATCTTCCACCTGGGTGCAAATCTATTGGAAACAAACGGGTTTTAAAAATTAAGCGTCAGGCAAATGGATTAATTGACAAGTATAAGACCTAACTTGTGGTGAAGGGCTATACTCAAAGAGAGGGTATAGATTATGAAGAAACATTCTCTCCTGTGGTTAGATTTGCTTCGATTCGCCTCATTCTAGCTATAGTTGCAAACCTAGATTTGGAACATTTTCAAATATATATGAAAACTGCATTTCTCAATGGAGAACTAGACGAGGAGATCTATATAGATCAACCTGTTGGTTTTGAGGTTGAGGGACAAGAATACAAAGTATGCCAGCTGAAACGTTCCATTTATGGCCTTAAACAATTTTCTAGACAATGGTACTTCAAATTTCATGAGGCCATTACTTCAATTGGCTTTGAGATACTAGAAGAAGACCATTGTGTGTATGTCAAATGTACAGGAAAAAGTTTTTTAATTTTATCTTTGTACGTGGATGACATCTTATTAGTTGGAAATAATATGGAGATAATTGTCGCCACAAAAGAGTGGTTGTCCTATACTTTTGAGATGAAGGATATGGATGAAGCAAATTATGTGTTAGGCGTTAAAATTGCAAGAGATCAATCTAGGAAGTTTCTTGGTCTTTCTCAAGGGACTTACATTAAGAAAATTCTAGAATGATTTCGTATACATAACTCCAAACATAGACACTCCAATTGAGAAGGATTATACATTGAGCCTAGAAAACATTGCCCTAGGAATGATGAGGAAAAGAAAGAAATGACCAAAGTTCCCTATGCAAGTGCAATTGGAAGTCTGATGTATGCTATGTTGTGTATATGACTTGGCATTTGCTTTACGGTTGGATTGGTTAGTCGCTATCAGAGTAACCTAAGACCTGTTCATTGGCAAGCAATTAAGAGGATTTTTCAATACTTTCGTGGGACAGCGGATCTTATTCTTTGCTACCAGGGTGGAGACATGAGACTAAAGGTTATAGTAATGCTGATTGGGCTGGTGACAAAGATGAGCGAAAATCCACGATGGGTTATACATTTATGCTTAGTGGAGGAGCTATTTCTTGGTGTAGTAAGAAACAATCATGCATTGCTTTGTCCATGAATGAGTCAAAGTACATTGCTTGTTCTGCAGCTGTACAGGAAGTTGTTTGGTTGAGGATATTTTTTCAGCGCCTAGAGGTTACGGCTCTTACAGATGAAGTCGTTAAGATATATAGTGATAGTATGTCAGCTTTGGCATATGCCAAGGATTCCAGATATCATGGTAGAACCAAACACATAGATATTCAGTTTAACTACATTCGAGATGTTGTTGCGTGAAGTAAGGTGATCCTGCAACATGTCTCTACTAGCAAAATGGTATATGATCCTCTTGCTAAGGCTACTAGTAGAAGTTCTTTCCAAACGCAGGTTAGAGCATTCACATTGGGTTCCCCATAAAATTTCCTATAATTTAACTAAAAATGACATTCCCTAAAAGTTTTCCCTGAATTTTACTCATCTTTCAAAAACCTCCTACATCTCATTCCCTATACTTTCTCTATTCTATTAAAATAAGATTTCTCTATTCTTTCTTTATTACATTTTTCTCACTTTTATTTACAAACTTAACTACTCAATATTTTTTTGTTATGTTTTGAACTATTACTCTAGTAAATATTTTAAACAAAAATTTAAATTATTTTTTTGTGGGTATGATAATATTTTTAAAATTTTTTTTTATATTTTCGTAATTATTTAAAATATTTTTAAAATTATTATTTAAAACTATAACATATATGAGTATGATAGAAAGTGTAGATGATTTAAAGAACAATTTATTTTATGTATTAGAATAAAATATTGATAAAAATGGTTTAGGGAATAAATAGTGGTTCTCCAAATATGAGGAATCGTTGTTCATTCCCTACACCTTTTTCCTAAAATAGGGATCTAGATCATGTAGGAAATATTTTGATCAAAATCGTATAATAAACCTCAAATTATAGGGAATCTAATACTTTGTGGCATCGGGTGTGAATGCTCTTAAGAGTTTGGGACTTCATCGGATTTGATATATGTTGTATTGAGGATACCTTAACTTTATTGTATATTTAATATTGTTAGTATCTATTGCAGTGAGATTATTGTGTTTATCTCAAATTATTAATTAATTGATACTAAGTGAAAGGCACACATAATAAAGATGTCACCAGGCAGAGATCAGTCTATTCACATGGATGATCACCTTGGCGCTTGAATTGCGAACAAGATGAGACAAATTGATTACTTTGACACTTAGAAAGTGAGCTAGTAAATATTTTAATGCTTTTGTAGCATTTAAAATAAATTTAAAGAATGTCGCCTTAGCTTGGCTAAGATTAGACTTACAGGGGTCGTATATAAGGTGTCTGCACAACTTCATAAAGTTTGAGTAAAGCGGAATATGAGATCTTAGGCAGGGGCTAGATGAGTGACTGTGCTGAAAAACTCAAGTTAGAGTGCCTTTGTGGCGACTAGATTAAGATTCATAAGGTGTTTAAATGTGACAAGCCCAATTAAGTTAGAGTTTTGTCGTAATATACATTTCATACTATATGTGCTGTAGATGGCCATATGAGGGAATGATTGGATGGATCCCTACTTCATCACTATGTGAGCCCTAAATAGATCAATAGATGATCTATTCATATGTCCTTGAACTTGGAACTATGTCATGAAATGAAAATTTGATGTTGCTACTTTAGCATGTTTTCTTAGGGCTACGAATGATACGATCTCGTAGGACATGTCTAGGAAAGCAGTGAAGTCTAATTGAATTGACATGAGTGTCTAGGGAAGATTGTTTGGATTCTTGTTATTTCATGTCTCATAGTTCGGGCGATTGTGTTGTTTTGACTCGATATAATCATGAGCATATTATATAATATGAGGTCAATAATTGCTTTGAGTTATAAACTCGTAAGGGATTAAGGACACTTGATCTAGTGAGATCAAATAATTTGGGGCATAGACGAGATATAATGAGTGATGTACTATGTTAGTATGATGGTGACTTAATATATTACTTCTACCTTTTGTCTTCTCATCAGATCGCACGCTTCATTTTCTGTATGAGGGATAATTGATTGAGAGAACAGGATGATTGTTAATGGACATAGCACCCATAGTGGACGAGTGGGGGATGTTGGTAATGGGTAAACCCCATGACCTATGTTATGTCCACATGGGTTGGAAGTTATTAATTAACTCCCCACAAGTACCACATCTTTAGGAGAGGTTAATTAACTTCTCATATGAAAACTCTTTAAATAAATGGTTTACATACATTTATTTTGGGTGTGAAAAAGTCTAAAAAAAAAACTCTCGTCTCTCTCTATATTTTCCTAGAGAAACAATCTAAATCTTTTGATCTTAAAGCTTGAAATTTTTTAGGAGAATCTAGTAGCCTCCTAAGTGATGTAAAAGTGCAAACAATAAAATGACATGGGCTGTAAGACGAGCAAAAATCTGATCTTGTAAAAATTCTGCTCTTTAAGATAATTCGATTTAACCTTATTTAACAATTCCAATGGAGTCCAAGTGTACCATTGACTAACATTTTTTAGAGTACAATTCATATGTGGTTTGGGCTTTACAAATAGTATCAAAGTCAATCCCACAAAAAATATGGGACTTAAGCTCTTTCATCTATGATGGAATGATGAAGACGTTTGGAATTAATTAAGGAGATGAGATTCTAATAGCTCGTACTGAATGTGGTGAGTATAGGTGATGTATGGAATCAAAATTGCTCACGAGAGAAAATTTCTTACTCTTTATATACGTGGTTTGAATTCTCACGTTTATGACGATTTGAATTTTATGCCTCTACCCAATGTGTGCGTATATATAAATACGCAAACATCACACACATGACTAGTTTTGTTCTTTAAGACAATTAATTTTTCATATTAATTTATATTTGGGTGAAAAATCCCCTAATAATATTGATTAATTTTTTGTTGAAAAAATATTTTATATATAGTTTGTACAATTGCCGCACAATGCTTTTGAAAAATAGTAGAATTCACCATTAAAAAATTTAATTTTTTATATAGTTCTCATATTTATTTATTTTTTTTCAAAAGAAGGGCACAACGATTGCACATTCTATGACTACAAATATTATTTCTCTTTATATAATTAATAAACCTATCTTGGAAATAAGGTATAAGTAGTTGTAGCTTAGGGAATATATATACAAATTAATAACTACGATTTCGTTCATTCTATTTTTGAAGCTAGCAAGCTAGTTGACGTACGTTTGGCTTGCTTGCCATTTCTTCACACAAATTAGAAATGCTTGAATATTTGCACCCAATATAATTAATTAATCAGTGACGTAACTGATTTTTATAATTTTATGGAAGCATTGGTGTGTTTAGATGAGAAAAAAAATAAAAGACATAACTTTCATGCCCTTTATATTAATTCGTTGGCACATTTTTACCCATTCGTAATCTTGCCATACTAATACCTACACTGCATGCAACTTTGACTGTTTACGTCATTATAAAATAAATGTTTTTTTTTTTTTTATCGGTTTTCTTGTTTATCACAAATGAGTAGTTTTTGTCGCAAATAACGGGTCCATAAAAACATATTTTTCTTGTAGTGCTAATTGAATCTACCTTATAACTATTTATTTGGCTAATCCTTAATTTATCATTAATGTAAGATTCGTACTCAATTAGCTGCTAGCTAGCTAGTTAGATTTAAAAGAAAATGATAATATGACTACTAAATAAATGCAAATTGATCATCTAAACCTGAAACACTTGCTCATGGTATTAGACAAATAAGCCAAAGTTCAAACACTTCCATAGATCAATCACTACCAGATTAGGAGTTATCTCATATACTAGCAGCAACCCAACGCTTATCAACTGCAACAACTCCGTCTGTTGTACCTCCTGATATATTGGAATGTTTGTATTGTTTATATCCACTAGTGTAATTCAAAACTCACTCATTGTAAATCTATATAAACAGAGCAATACACACGGCTGTTGCATCTAAGTTAGCCTATTATTTCAAATATTTTCATGGTATTAGAGAGTTCTGCTAGAGCAAATCTTGATCCTTCCTCATTCAGTTCCATGGCTTCCTCTTCCTCAAATTCCGCTGCTCACTTTATTGCTCCCAACCTCAACCAACTGGTTTCAGCCAAACTAGATGGGTCAAATTATCTAATTTGGTTGTCTCAAATGTTTCCCATTCTAAAGGGCAATGATCTGATGGATTGTGTGAATGGTTTCGAGCCATGCCCATCACAATTTCTCCTTGATGATCAAAGGAAATTCACTACTGAAATCAACCCCTAGTACATTCTTTGGCACAAAAAGGATCAGTTTGTGCTAGGATGGATTAATGCCACTTTGTCTAACAATGTGGCTCCCTCAATTTTTGGCATCACTTCTGCCGGACCTGCTTGGAATACATTGGGAAAAAAATTTTCCTACAAATCCTGATCTCGTGTTAGCCGTCTAAAATGAAAACTACAAGTTTTAACTCAAGGCTTACATACCTGTTCTACTTACCTTGATGAGGCCAAGGAAATATCAGCTGAGTTAAGTGCTGCTGGTAAGATTGTTGATGACAATGATCTAATTACCTATGTCACTCATGGCCTAAATCCTATCTATCTACCATTCATGACTTCTCTTTCTCTAGCCACCAAATATCACCCCCTGTCCTTTCATGATTTCCAAACTGAACTCCTATCCAATGAACTCCTTTTAGAATCACAATATAAATCAATTTCCCTGGATACAAACAACTTTGCCTTGTTTGCACCCAAGCAAAATCAACAAACATTTAATCGCAAGTCAAAATATCCCCATAGGCCTAACCAATCTTCAACTTTTAGCCATCAACCCTCACACTTTCCTTCCCACCACAGCAAACCATCATCCAATATAGCTCTACCCCAGCAAACATCCAGATCTCCCAAACCTTCACAACATTTTACTTCTCCTCATTCTCCTTGCTAGATCTGTGGCCAATCTATTCATCAAGCACTTGACTACTTTCATTGCATGGATTATGTCTATCAAGGGAGACATCCTCCTGCCCAACTAGCAGCAATGGTGGCTCACACCAATTCTGAGCATGAGAATGAAACATGGTTTACAGATAGTGGGGCAAATCAACATATCACAAGCACTCTTGAGCAACTTACTCTCACAACCATACACAAGTTAAGAGCATGTAACAGTTGGTAATGGTCAGGGTTTAAATATTGCACATACTGGTAATGCAACATTTCACACACCTACTCATCAATTCCAACTCAACCGTATATTACACTGTCCTAATGACTCTCCTAACCTCCTTTCCATTAATCAAGTTTGCATAGATAACAACTGCTTCTTTATTTTAACCGACTCTCATTTTTTTGTAAAGAACACATTAACGAGGAAGACACTACTCGAAGGCAGGAGTGAAGGTGGTCTATATCCATTTCTTATGCAGTCAATTTCTCTCAATAAACCGCGTGCCTTAGCTGCTGTGTTAGGAGTGAAAGCACCACTTGCCATGTGGCACTCTAGACTATGCCATGCATCTATTTCTATTGTATCCCCAATTATTGAATAAATACAAGTTGCCTTTTCAAGGTTCAGCTAGCAAAATGGAATTTTGTGACTCATGTCAACTTGGCAAAGGGAAACAGCTTCCTTTCTCTATGTCAAGTCGAGTCTCTCATTTTCCCTTAGAATTAATTCACTCAGATGTCTGGTCTTGCTCTACTAAATCTCTTAGTGGTTGTAAATATTATGTGCTCTTCATTAATGATTACTCTAGATTCACTTGGATCTATCCTCGCCAAAGTAAATCAGATGTGTATACATGCTTTGTTAATTTCAATGTTTTAGTTGAAAATGAATTCTCTCACAAAATAAAACAATTTCAATCCAATGGTGGAGGGGAATACAACTCACATCAATTTCAATCTTATCTCGCAAACAATGTTATCCTTCATCGTATCACTTGTCCCCATACACCTCAACAAAATGGGTCGTCCAAACGTAAACACCGCCATGTTATAGAAATGGGATTATCCCTCTTAGTTGAGTCTCACTTGCCATCAACTTTTTGGGTAGATGCTAACATCAATTTTTCTCATCAATCGTGTCCCCACTCCAACTCTAAAACATCAAAGTCCATGCCTCAAACTCTATGGCAAACTACCAGATTATACTCACATTTGCACGTTTGGTTGTGCATGCTTCCCTCTTCTTTGACCCTATAACTCTCACAAATTAATGTTCCGTTCTAAATGATGCATATTTTTGGGCTATAGTGCAAATCACCTAGGTTACAGATGCATGGATCCTATCACTTAAAAGGTATTCTTCTCCAGGCATGTTGTATTTGATGAGAGCTCATTCCCCGCTAAGAATGGATTACAACCACCTGCACCTTTGCCAGTGGTCTCTTCCCCAGCCATGATCTTTTCTCCTCCCTCATTTTCAATTACTACACACTCTAATACTTCTGTTCCTCAAGGCCAACAATCCAATACCTCACCTTCTTATCCAGATCTTAATTCTCTTAACACATCCCCACATCCACCCTACCCACTATCCTCTCCCATAACTCTAGCTCTTCCTTCTACTTTATCCCTTACCTCAGATCATTCTACTAATGCACCAAATATTCCTATTTCCAATGCACCTCTTCCCTCCCATCATATGATCACACGATCTTAAACAAGTTCCTTAAAACCCAAAAATTTCTATGACTATCATCTCTACTCTACTAAATACCCACTACATGCGTTATCTAGTGTTGTAGTTCCACCTGAACCCTGCTCTTATTGACAAGCTGTCTCTTACCTGAATGGTGTGGTGCTATGAAAGAGGAATACGATGCTCTTATGGCTAACAATACATTGACACCTTGTCCTAGACCCACAAACCACAATGTTGTTGGCAATAAATGGGTCTATAAGACCAAACAAACCTCCACATGTGAGGTAGAGCGCCTTAAGGCTCGGTTAGTTGCACTGGGATATAATCGAGAGAAAGGGGTTGATTTTAAAGAAACTTGCAGCCTGGTGATCAAATATGCCATTGTTTGAGTAGTTCTTTCTCTTGCTGTACAATTTGATTGGGCCATTACACAACTAGATGCCTCTGATGCCTTTCTTCATGGCATTCTTGAGGAGGAGGTGTTAATGGAATAACTGAAAGGGTTTATTGATTCTAAATATCCGGACTATGTGTGAAAACTTCATAAATCACTCTATGGCCTTAAACAGGCACCAAGAGCGTGGTTTATGCGTTTGTCAACTGCTCTTCTTGAGTTTGGATTTATTTCATCTCCCGTAGACCCCTCATTGTTTGTCTATCATGATGGACACTCTCACATTTTTATTCTCATTTATGTTGACGACATTCTTGTAATAGGCACATATTCCTCAATGATTCAATCCCTTATTAAAAAACTGCAAGTTGAATTCAAGTTGAAGAACCTTGGCCCCATGGGTTACTTTCTCGGTATTCAAGCTACAAAAGACACTACTTGACTCCATCTTCGACAGCCCAAGTATATCTCAGATGTTCTCCATCGAACAAAGATGGCAGGTGCCAAATCTGCCCCATCTCCTTATACCACAGGGCAAAAACTTTCTTCACATACAGGCGAGCCACTGACATTGGCCTAAATCACAAAGTATTGCGAGACAGTAGGGCTCTCCAATATTGTACATTGACTAGGCCTAACATTGCCTTTTCCGTGAACCAACTCTGCCAACACATGCACAATCCTACCTCCTTCCCTTGGACTGCAGCAAAACGAGTGCTTCGATATTTAAAGGGCACAATTGATATCGGCTTATGGTACACTAAAGGTAACTGTCACCTTTAGACATTATGTGATGCAGATTGGGCTGGCGATCTTGATGGTCGTCGCTCCACTATGGGTTATGCTATTTTTCTTGGCTCATCTCTCATTTCCTAGCCTGCTAAGAAGCACTCGGTGGTTTCAAAGTCCAGTATCGAAGCTGAGTATCAGGCTTTGGTGATGGTTACAGCTGAACTTTATTGGGTTCGCATGTTACTTAAGCATCTGCATATTACCATTCCCACTGCCCCCTTAACAGTGGCAGATTTGCACTTGCTTCCAACCCTATTTTCCACGCTCGAACGAAATATATCGAAGTTGACTTTCACTTTATCCGCGAGAAAAGAGCAAACAAAGACGTCTCACTACAATTTCTTCATCTGATCAGCTAGCTGATGTGTTCACTAAAGGTCTAAGTTCTGTGCACTTCTGTTTGCTGCGATCCAAGCTTCTAGTGACAACTCTCCCTATTAGCTTGCAGGAGGGATGTTAGATAGATAAGCCAAAGTTCAAACACTTCTGAAGATCACTCACTACAAGATTAGGAGTTATCTCATATACCAGCAGCAACCCAACGCTTATCACCTGCAACAACTCCATTTGTTGTCCCTCCTTATATATAGGAATCTTTGTATTGTATATATCCACCGGTGTAATTCAAAACTCCCTCATAGTAAATCTATATAAACAGAGCAATACACACGACTGTCGCATTTAAATTAGCCTATTATTTCAAATATTTTCACTCTAGAGGTAATTATTGATTAAAAAAGAATTAGTACTTCTACTCGATCGAAGAAAAAACAAACAATAGAACATTGACTCTAATTACAACGTGCATGCATGCAAGATATTAAACGCTACATCATGAAGAAACAAGACTTTTATTTCCACCAAACAATTTGCGAGGAATTATCTGATCGTGAGTTAATTTACTCGATGCAAATAGATACATATGTTGTAGTACTCTTGATATTATAAATAGTATTTTATAAAGCGAGACATCATCATGTGAAGTTCATGTAGTTTATTATATGTGATGATATTGATCATCAACATTGGAGTATAAATAGTTACAAATTTCAATCGCATACAATACATGAAGATCATATATTAATTAATACAATTATATATTTTCATATATTCGTTATGATCTTTGCCAACCCTTCTTTTCTTTTCTATTTTTAGATTTTTAATATATATTTATATAATTTTTATTGAATTTATCGTTGAAGATCAGGATCCATCATATATTATAATGTGTGTGTATATATATATATATGTAACATATAATTCAGGCATATACATACATATATATTATATATATATATATGACATGAGAATTAAGTACATCATCATGTACTTCATGATCAATATATGCATGTCTATGCATTTCTTCTTCTAGAGAGAGAGAGAGTAGTTCAATTAACGTGCCATCCACGCCTGAACATTTAGTTTGATAAAAACGGCCTCATGATCATAACCCATGACCATGTATTCTTAATTCCCTTCCGCTCCACCTAACCTATTTCTTTGTCCCAAGCACTTTGCTCTAGCTATTAGGTAAGTATAATCTAGCTAATTTGCACCTACCCTAACCCACATCAATCTATACTAAAAAGGTAATATTGATTAAAGACAACATCACTTTCATCAATTAGTCAAGAGAAATGCTAGAGATTCACAAATTTTATCAACATGCATAACTTGATACGGTACATTAAATTGTTAAATTAATTAAATATGATATATCATGTAAATTTATAAATTTATTTTTACGAGATCATTTCTCTTCAACTAAATACTGATCTTTTTAAAAACTCTACTCTAAAATTACAGGTCGTTTGAATTGAGAAATACTCTCAAATCATCTAATCTCATTTTATCTTTTCATCACAACTTTCCTAAATTCTTACATAAAATATAATAACCAATTTAACTTTTTAAAATTCTAATTTAACTTTTTCAAATTTTAAAATAATAATAATATTTTATTTAACTATTAATTTTCATCTAAAAGAATCACACCTTACCTTACCTCACTTTTACCTCAGTCCAAATAAAATTGTAACACCTAGCTAGCTACCATTTCGACGCTTATTTTTGAAATAATCAGGCTGTAATTAAGGTCGCACTTACTTTTGTTTGTTTTTGGCCGTCATGGGCTTAAATTAAATTAAAAACCTGATCCAATGGAGTTGGTGAAAACTTTGCTAGGCAGCTTAGTGCTTGTCCTGATTAGGAGACATGGTCAAGTTGACTAAAATAAATTATCCCCAACGCTAACGGTTTGAATACTGGGATTAGATATTTTTATCTCATTTCTACCCTATTATAATTTTTTTTAATCCAAACTTATTATATTTTATTTCTAAATTTTAAAAATGTCAATTTAAATAAATAATAATAAACAGTAAACATTATATAAACAGTAAAATTTGACAATAAATAGTGTGTGAATAGTATAAGAACATCATGTGAACAGTAATAAACAGTACACAATTTTGGTTAAAAATTTAAATAGTGGGACCCATATTTTTTTAAAATCTTAAAAATTAAAAACTATCTTATCTCGTTTCATTATCTAAACACATATTTTTTTACAAACTATTTTATCTCATCTTAACTCAAAAAATTCATTACTAATCAAAATATCTCATTTCATCTCATTTAATCATTAAAATTTTTTAAAATTTTCACACTAAATAAAATAAACAATTCAACTTTTTTAAATCTCAAAAATAAAAATATATTCTAATAATATTTTATTCAATTTTTAAATTTTATCTTAACTTTTCTCATCTCACATGTGAAAATAAATAGTTTTTTGAAATTCTAATTAAATGTTAAAATAATTTTAAATAATTTGAATTAATATGTAAATAATAAATAGATTAAAATATATATTTAAATATATAAAATAAATAAATTTTATCAATAATTATTTTAAAATAAATTAAAATAATTTTGGATAATGATGATCCCTAGCCAGCAGCTCACAGCTAGCTAGCTAGCTAATTACAAGTGAGTACATACTCTTTCATAAGAATGTAGTGTGAGTGGGACACAAAAGGAGTTTTCATTCAGCTAAATTAATTAATTAGCCACCTTATTATCATTCTTATATTGGCCACCAACCGCTGGCAGTTTTTGGCATCATGCTGCATCTTCTTTTTAATTCCTCCACCAAACTATATATAAAAATCCCTCATGTCTTAGACTAGATTACGGTGGGTCGGTCCACGGTTTTAATTTCTGATCATGATTAACCCCATATATATATACATATAATAAATTAAAGTTATATATTTGTCTCCTCTTACCACCCATAATAAATTAAATTATTCATCTTCATCATATATATATAAATATTAATCATGCTTTGTAAACTACAAAAAGTGCACTCCGGTGATCTTAAATATCTAAAATTAATTATTCGAATATATACACATACATACATACATATATGATGGTCATGACCATCGATCAATGGAGCGATCAAGACAGGGCAAGTACGTACAACGTATTAAGTGTGGTTTGAATAATTAATGCGATGAGATTAGCTGATTTTGAATGAAAGTTGAAAGTTAAAAATTGAATAAAATATTTTAAAATATTATTTTTTAATATTATTATTTTAAAATCTATAAACGTTAAATTATTTATTGTATTTATAAAAAAAATTTAAAAAAATTATAACAATGAAATGAAATAAAACATTTTTACATATGAAGGTTAGAAAGAAGAGATAAGACCAGGCAGGTAACTCGTAGTGTCCATGGGAACCACTTTGGATGTCTGAAAAATTAGATAAAATGATAATTTTGTAATAGTGTAAAATTATTTGAATTAAAATATTTTATTAAATTTTGAAAAATAAGAAATAAAAATATTATTATAATATAATTTGTTAATATTATTTTTATTTTAAAATTTTAAAAAATAGTACTACTGTTTATGTTTCGTTTAGGAGTTTGAGAAATATGTATTGATTAAATAAAAAATTAAAATTAAAAAATATTTATATTTAAATAATATTTATGAAGAAAATTATGAAAAATTTTAATATGAAACGAAATTAGGTTCTTTATTAAACAACCCCGAATTCCCTATTCTGTTTTTCTATAAATCCTGGAGTGAATTAAATATTGAAGTAGATTTCAAACCAAAAAAAAAAAGGCTTAAATTTAATGGAGTACTCAGTATATTTTATCCACTGAGATGTCATATATATATTATGTACGTATTGAAAGCTAGAAAATGCGAAGTCCCAAAAGCGGATCTTAAGTACGAAGAAAGGAAGCGTTCTCCATTCAGTAACCAGTCAGCCAGCCATAACTGCTCCGCCCAGGAGGGTGGAGCTTCGGCTCCTTCCCCCTTCCACCTGTCCAGCCTCCTCAAGCTGTGTTTATATAGCCTTTTTCTGTATTTTTTTTTAAACTCTTGCCTGTAGCACAATGGTGTCCCGATCTGCTATTTGCTGGACTTCGAAGACCAACACACACCCTACCTCTGGACTCCCCAGCCGCCGATCTGTCTGAAGGCAGGAGAATTTTGCCTATTAGTGTGGCGTGTTCTTCTCATGCCCACTTGTCTATGCGCGCGAAACCCAAGCGCGACCGTGAAGGGGCGAGTCCCTTGCTGCCACGCGCGGCTCTGTTTGGGCTAGCGGCCCCGGTTCTTTCAGAACTGGTTACCCTTTCTCTGCATACGGTGGCGCGTATACCTCACGCGCCACCACCGCCGGTGATGGTCTTTCATCAGTGTATTGGCACATCATCTAGTTGCTATATCCCTATATTTCCATTTTTCCTAACCAAAGATCAAGATGAAGTGGTTGTGGAAATCTCCTTCAATAGGACCGGATCAACAAAAAGCAGCACACCTTTGTCAACTATGACTTTACGTCGTAGTTTAAAAACTGCTTTAAGCGGCATCCCCTTAATAGGATTGGGTGGAAGCCAAGTTTTTGGCTCTGAAACCAGCTTTTTTATTTTATTTGGTGTTGCTTTTGTTTGTTTTGGGATGATTGTTGGGGACTCTTACCCTTTTGAAATCTTGTATCTTGTAACCGCTTAGTTTGATATATATATATATATAATATCACTTTCTTAGAAAAAAAAAAAAAGGATATATATATCACACCATACGGTCACAAAACAAAAAATTCCGATACTTAGTACTGTCCATAATTAAGGTGAAGTGATAACTAACCTATTCATGCAGTAACATTTCAAGAAAAATGATTATTTGTACCAAGTTATATACGATGAGAATAATTATTTACTATTAAAATTGACTCAATTCAATAAAAGAAATAATCATTTCATCACAAAAAAACTTATCATAATTTTTTTCCCAATTTTGCATCAATGACAAAATCATACAGTACCATATATAGGGTCGGCTCAAATTAAGGATAATAAGAGATGTAGGCTAGGTTTAGGCCAATACATACATACATACATACATATATATATATGTATGTATGTATCATGTTGACGACGTGTTTCGCACCTTGGGCAACTTTTCCGATGATCTAATGAACCTACAAGACACTTAAGAGTAAGGGCTCGGAGCAATGTGGGTTACCTCCAATACCTAAGTCAATATGAGAATAAAATTGACACTAGAGAAAAGAGTGACTCCAAAAGGATGTAAAAAGATCATTTACCTAAACTTGGAGGTGGGTTTATATTCCTCGGCTGAGGTGGTCCCCACTCGCTTTTAGCGTGTTACTCATGTGCCGTACCCAATGCCACACTTGTGGCAGGGCCACTACCTGCTGCTTCGGACACCATGTCGCTGCATTGAATGCAAGCATGCTCCTTTTCACGTCTGTTCCTTGTGGCAGGTGGAGGGGGAAGGTGCGCCCACAATCGGGATTTCTGGAAAATGTGAAAAGCCAGCCAAGATTGTTGCTTGTTGCCGCCTCTGTGCATTTAATATAATCCACAGTCAGGCATGTGGGCTACGATACATACGAGAGATGTGACGGTCCCTTTCTCCCTAACAAGTACCCCCCGAGTCTTCTCCCTTTCACTCTTATAGAAGTGGGCCGTCCACGAGTTAGGTAGGCCTTTAAGTGAGGGAATCAAATTAGCCCAAAGGGGCTAGGAAAATATGCTACCCAGTTATCCTGTGAATTTCCACTGCACATGTGCAGTGAGAATTTAAATCTTGTTTAATGTGCCCCATGTATGTTGCTCAGGCGACATGGGTGGGCCATACCCAAGGCATGTGTCACTTACTCACCTTGTGAGTAACTACCCCACTTTAGTTGTTGGCAACAAACTGGTTTGTGTTTCCCACTAGCGCGGGTTTTTCCCTTTCGTGTCCCAGCCACATGACGGTTCAGTTTTCCATCATTACATGCAACGAGGATCTTGGGATTCATTTCTGACATTTCTTTTCTGGTGACTCCTATCCCTTCCATGCATTGGGCAGTCCAACCAAAGCGAGCCTCCGTTTAAACCTCAGTTCCCCTGTCACTTTCCACCTTCTTCTTGTTTTCCCTCTTAGTGCTCCTAATCTTCCGGTCAACTTCCCAAACTTTCCACTACTATCTTCTTCCATTTTCAATTGTTCCAATCATTTTCTTCACTCACCTCCCTCTTGCAGATGCCTCCTAAGAATGCTTCGCACCTTGGACACAAGAAGTCTAGCTTTGCCCATCCTGAGAGTCCCTCTAGGGAACTCAAGGAATCAACTCTTCTTGAGGGTCACAGGAGCCCACCATTCTTTGAGGGACATAACTAGTCCTCCATGGCTTCTCCCACCAACTCTGTTCGCTAAGGGAGGGGGGGGGGGGGGGCTACAGTGTCCCTGATTCTATGGTTTTGGAAGCTCTAAGACCTCGTGTATGGGTCGTCGATTCGGAGGGTTTGGTTGCGTAGGTGTCTTTCTTTTCTTTTATGTTTGCGAATAGGTTGAGGTTGCCTTTCTGTTGACCTATTCGGCTGGCTCCTATCTAGCTCCACTTAAATGCCTAGTGGATATTGGTTTCTTGTTGCATAATTTATCACATGGCATTGGGCACCGAGAATGAGGAGTACCCTAACCTGACTGCGAGAGAGTTCCTCTTTACTTAGAAAGTATTGCATCTTGATGGCAACCTATGCAGTTTCTAGCATGGGGGCAAGAGACCGATCGCCTACCTGGAGTCGCACTTTTCCCATATCAAGGATTGGACCAGACACTTCTTCTTTGTTTTAGGCTTGGACTGAGAATATCCCAAGGGTGAAGCGATTCACCAGAAATTCCCAATTTGTGCTGTTTGGGGAGTTGTCCCGGACAACAAGGACATCTCTTTCACTCTGTCCGAACAAGAAGAGGCTCGATTTGTGGCAGTTCTTACTTGGGTTATGGATCATCCCAACAAAGTTTGGAGGAATGTCGCATTAACTGAAACCAATCGAACCCGATACCTCTCTTTGTCGAACCGATCTTATGTCTTGCGCTAGCACTTTTTCAGGGAGTCTTATTCCCCTTGAGGTCAAAAATGGTTGTCTAGTCCCACCGCAGCTGGAGGTAGGGGAAGGAGTCCTTGTGTCAAGCGTGGGGCCCCCAGTGGAACTTCGAGGGCCGAGAAGAGGGCTCCTACCCTCCTCATTGTGGGGATCCCATTTGGATTTTGAAGGCTTCGGATGGATGGACTGTGACAATTGTGACGTCGGTCCCTCCTACAGGATCTAGACAATCTCTTAAAGTCCCTTCTTACTCGGGTGTGGGAGCTCTTCCAGCCAGGTGGCTATTGTCCAATAGTGCACCGATGCAGACACAATTGGCCACTCCAGTCTCCAGCCCTCTAGCTGACCAAGATCTCAACGGGGAACTCAGCCGTGACAAGGTCGATCTCGAGATGGCCTTTTCATAACCTTTCTCGAAACTGCTCCAAGGGAGTTCTGCGAGCCGATAATGCCATTCGAGGACGTCCTTAACATGTCCTAGTCACCTATTATCGAGACTTGAGTTGAAGTTCTAGAGGTTGTAGCTTCCGTTGCAGCGATGGGGAGTTCAGGCCATGATGGCAACAGTTCAAGCAACCTGTTGGTTATGGAACTTAGTGTTGTTCTCCCCCAGACTCTGTGGTAATGTGCACCCCCACACCCCCTCCAGCCCAGCAAGATGAACCATATATGAAAACCTACTAGGGCTTTCCTATGAGTTTGATGGGAATTTCCTCTGGGAAGTCAATGAATTTAGCCACGAAATTGACCAATACTTGTCCCTTCATCATGGTGCGAGAGAGGTATTCTATGGTGAACTCACTCAGCTCGACGGCCCAGTTTGTCAGGAGGCCTGAGGCATCTTGTCTCTACAAGACGTTCTTGAAGGGTGTGTTGGTAACCACATTCATCGGGTGAGCCTGAAAGTATGGACCCAAGCACCTCGGTGCCATCAACAATGTGAGGGCCATCATATCCACTCACGAGTATCTGGCTTCAACCCCTCGAAAAGCCCAACTGGTGTAGTACACCAACTTCTAACTCCCTTTATTGTCTCGGACTAAAACTGCCGAGATAGTCTACAATGATACCGATAAATACATGACTAGGTCATCTCTTGGTTTAGCCTGGCTGAGAAGCGAGTTGTGAGCCACATATTCCTTTGACTCGCTAAACGCCTGGTCACACTAGGCATTCCGATCTTGCGCCTTCCTCATGACTTTGAAAAATGGTAGCATTTATCCCTCAACCGTGAGATGAATCGGTTAAGGGCAACCACTTGCCCGGCTAGCTTTCTGTACCTTGTTAATGCTTCATGGTGGGAGCATATTTATTATAGCTTCTAACTTCTCTGGGTTGGCCCCGATCTCAAGCTCAAAGACCATGAAACCCAGGACCTTTCTGGACTCCAAAAGGCATGGCTCAATAACAATAGAGTCCTTGGTCCGTGATGAATGTCATTTTTTCCTCATCATCAGGTTTCATCCAGATTTGGTTGCATCTAGAATAAACTTTTATGAAGCTAGCAAGCGATAGCCCGTGATTAAGCCGACAATTAGGTCGATGCATTTCTTCACTAGCATGACGTTGGATAGTCACTCAAGATAATGTGCTTCCTGGATGAACCCCGAAGCAGCGATCAACTTCCTCAGTTATGACAGCGAATTTCTCTACGCTGAAGGTGGTGTTCAATGATCGCATTGTCGATCCCAGGCATTTCGGCGTGGCTCCAAGCGAATATATCACAATATTTGACAAGAAGGTGTCTCATGGATTGCCTTATCTTGGGATTCATTTTGGTCCCAATTCTCATGGTGTGCTCGGGCCTTATTAAGTCCATTGGGATGAGGTCTAGGGGTTTGTTTGGCTCTACTTGTTAGAGGATTGGTTTATCCCTGATCTCCTTATCATGGTCGACTAAGTTAGGAGGTCGTGGGGGTCCAACATAGTAAGGTTGTTCCCCCAGTGTCTGCACATCTTTACCCCCAGCCTTCCGATCCTTCACATAACACTCTTGAGCAGGTACTTATCCTCCCTTGATCTCGCCAACCCCAACTTTTGTAGGGAACTTTATTTTTAGGTGATAAGTCAACGTTATCACCTTTAGATTGTTCAACGTAGGTTGCCCTATTATTGCATTGTACGATAATGGGGCTTTTACTACCAGGAAGTTTGTCATCGTCACGGAAGTCTTCGGCAACCTTCCAAGCCAAAACTAACAAGGTGATTACTTCGATCGGTCAAACGACATCCCTTACGAATCCCTTCAGTGGCATGGGGGCTAGGCGTAGACAACTGTGATCGATCCCCATCTTGGCAAACGCATCCTAAAATAAGATGTCGGCCAAGCTGCCATTATCAATCAAAATCCTTCGAATTGTGAATTTAATGCGGCATGATCCCCAGCCCAAACGTGTGGGCTACGGTACATGCGGATGATGGGACTGCCCCTTTCTTGTTAACATGTACCTCACAGGTCAGGCTCAGGTCTTCTCCCGCTCTTGTAGAGGTGGGCCGTCCACAAGTTATGTGGGCCTTTGAAGGAGTCAAGGAGGGAATCAAGTCGACCCAAAGGGGCTAGGAAAATATTCTAATTCCCATGTCCAATTAAAAGTCCCTAGCTAGCTAGGAAACATATTGAAATCACTCTAAAACGTGGCAAAAAAAAAGAATAGATAGCTTAATTAATAGCTGTTTAAGAGAATAGTTTAAATGAGAACTGGCACGCAACATATATTATATATTAATGTTAAAGGGAAAAATAAAAACAGACTGTGATTTGTCATATTATTATAGTACATAGATATATGTTTTATGACGATTTCCTGTCTTAAACTAATTTTCTACCAAAGCTATATCGTTTTTGGTAGTGATGGAACACACACACATATTTATATGGGATAATTACACTTTGCCCCCTTGAACTTTCACTCAATTCACAATGTGCCTCCAAAACTACTAATTGCATCAAAGTGGACCCTCAAACTTTCAAAACTTCCCAATCCCTCCATTTCGTCTACTAGCAGCATTAAATCTAACAGAAATTCACTGCGAAGATGTAATTTTCATCTAATTTATTATCATTGTTCATATAAAATATAAAATAATATATGCTATTAATTAATAATAAATCATTAATAATTAACCATATATAAAATTAATTTATACCTAAGTTGCAAGTAAGTATGAATAATTTATGTACACAATGAAATTATTTTATACTCATTGAATCATTAACCATATATAAATTAATAAAAAATTATCTAATGGTTTATTATTTATTATTAATTGATAGCATATATTAGTTTATATTTTATATGGTCAATGATAATAAATTAGATGAAAATTACATCTTTATAGTGAGTGTTATGCACATTAGTAGCACGTGCAGTGAATTTCCGTTAAGATTTAACGCTTCTGGTAGATAGAATGGGGGATTGGAAAGTTTTGAAAGTTCGAGAGTCCACTTTGATTCAATTAGTAGTTTCGGAGGTAAATTGTGAATTGAGTGAAAGTTCAAGGAGATAAAGTGTAATTAACCCTATTTATATATAAGTTGTTTTATTCTTATATACGGATGGGAAATTTTACAAGATAATATACTTATATTTGCCTTTAAACTATATATATATATATTATCACAAACATATCAATTAGATCAAAGTTGTATTGAAAGATTCCTAGATATATTTTTCCTAGATATACTTGAACGTGTTAAATTATATATCTAATAAGTTTATTTTGATATCTAATATATATATATATATATATATATATATACATATATAAGGATTTGTGATACTATTATATTAAAAGTTAAACGGCCTTATTTGAATATCTTTCCTTTCGATATACTTTTAGCCGCCCCTTGGCTTTATAAATTATACATATAATATGATAATAGAAGTTAATATTTAATATCATTTTACTTCAAAAAGTGGTATAAACTTGACCTTTAAATAAGAATAATGTCATGAACAAGTCTTATATGTATAAATTTCGTGTGAATTTTTAATAAAAAATGAATCCCACAAAAAAAAAAAGAAAAAAGTAATATTTTTTATACTTTTTTACAACAGAGTTCACTATTTTACAAAAATCTTGCACAAAATTTATATACTCAAGGGTTGTACAAATCGTTACTGCCTTAATACATATACATATATATATATATATATAAATATATATATATATATATGGGTCAGGTTACTATGCCGCCCCATTCATACTGCTAGGCGTACCGTCTAGTAATTTTTTTTTAATTTTTCTTTTTAGATTTTTTTAATATATTTAAATATTTTTAAAAACTAAAAAAAAATATTAATACACTTAAAAACATCTCTTTAATCATTAAATAAAAAAAATTTGTGACCGGCTATCATTTTGAGAAGGCACAGAGAGGGGACACAAGCATTTTCCACATATCTTCTATATATAAAAAGTGTGTATGAAACGGAAAATCTTGTTTTAATGGTTTTTCTTGTTTTTCCGTTAAAGTTAACACCGTTTGTTTTAACGGTTTGACATATAAAATGAAAATATAAATGTTAAGAGGGATAGCATTCAATGTTGTTATATGATTTATTAATCACAATAATTATAATACTTATTAGTTTATATAATAATAAATAATTAAAGATTAGTTATTATATTTTTCTCTTTCTCCTTAACATATACACGTGTATTAGGTGCATAAGACGTGAATCCCTAAATATAATATACGTGTATTATACGTTTCATTAACTCAGATTATTGAGTATTTCGAATTTAAAAATCTCATATAATATATAATACAAGTGTGTTTAATCAAAATATTTTTTTCCCCATGGTAGTAGGACTAGCTTCCGCTAAGTCATATTTCACACGTGTGCTTGCTATGATGGGCACGTGACAAAGGCCGTGATCCTTGAGTTAATCAAGAAAGAGTAAATTCAGCCAATAACTTCAAAATATATTTTAGGATTTATATATATGCTATATATAGAAAATATTATACCACAAATTTTATAAAAAGATTATATTTAAACTTTATGTTATCCCTGATCGACTCAACCAACAGCAAAATAAGAATTTTAATATTGTCTCTATTGATCGTCTACAGGATGACATAAATTGATGAATAATAATACAAACATCAAACGACACATATTTTGAACTACCGTTTGTGTTAGATTTTTATTAAATTTTTCGTATATATCTTTGCTAAAATTATGGATGTTATAAACATGTATTGGATTATATGATATTTTAAACTAATTTTTTTTATTTTTTCTAATATGCCTTAAATTATTAAGTGACATCAATAATTTTTATAAAATATATATTATTTTTTACAAATAATCATTTCATAAAATTAGACAAACGTACTTTACACGTTACTCCTACCTAACATATATATATATATATATATATATATATATGCTGCAACACTTACATTAATAATTAATATTAATGTCGGTTGTGAGGATAGATAATGACAAGGGCGCGCCTTAAGGATATCTAGGAATAATATATAGAATTTTCATAACAAGAGAAAAGCAAAGCAAAAGATTCTCTTTTTCATATGGCTAGGCAATTAGAGAAAGAGAGAGAGAGAGAATCATTTAAAATCAATTAAAATTTGTACAAAGATAGGATTCCACTAATTTTGCTGCGCGCGTTTCTTTTAATAATGAAATTTGATATCATTTTATCTTATATCATTTTATTATTATAATTATTTTAAATTCTCATATAAAATATAATAAATAATTTAATTTTTTTAAATTTTAATTTAATTTTTTTTAAATTTTAAATAATAATAATATTTTATTTAATTTTTATTTTTTATTTCATCCCATCCAATCCAATCCCTTTAAGAATCCGAACGAATTTTGTAACGCAGATCTTTTTTGATCAGTTTCTCGATCGTTGTAACTTTATGTCCTTCTATCACTGAGAATATGAAGTAGCTGTGGGCTGTAATGATTCAGGTATTGTAAAAGAGAAGAAAGGTAAAAAGGTATTGGCATGGGGAGATGAACTTCCTCCTTGGAAAGGTTAGGGAACCCTTCAAAAAGGCGGATGAGTACTGGGAATAATAAAAGCAAAAGCTAGCTAGGGAAGGTACGTACGTATTCAGTCAAATGGAGAGACAGCAGGTAGTTGCACCAGATCACGGGATGATCTGTAAACAGGCTTTGTATTATTATTATTATTATTATTATTTTTTGTAGTGCCAAGATAGTTCAAAGTTTAACCAAGTAAAATAATTATCATTTGTTGATTGCATGTGCCGGTTGCATGCCTGCCTTAGTAAAATTATCAAGCTTCTGTTTTTTCTAATGTTTTGAATACCGAATATCGTAATGGTCAAGACATTAAAATGAAATATTTTAATATTAATATATATATAAATTATATTTTAAAATAATAATCTATATGTGAATAAATAATACATAAATATATATAAATTATAAATAGAATAGTCTGAATTGGGGGGTAAAAAATAAGCTTGTACTTTGAAGAAACGAAAAAAAAAAAAGTAAAGGCCAAAATATTGACTAGTACGAACCAATATGTAGGCCGATATAGGCCGAAATATCAGCTGGTATAGCCGGTATTTAGACTGGTATGAAACAGGTAAAATACATATACCAAATCAGTAGCCGATATGGCATATACCGACTGATACGATACAGTATTTAAAACACTAATTTTTCCTCTAAGTTATATCCTTAACCTTAAAAAAAATTAAATTAATAATTTTGAGTTGCGCAAATGATAAATATATAGAGAGATTTTAATTTACGAACTTCCAGAGATTAATGTAAGATCGTCGAGTTGGCAACCCTAGACATATATGGTGGATTAATAATTACATATAGATAGTAATATTTAAAGATGATAATATGTGACACGATTTGTGAAATACAAATATAACAAGAAATTAGTGGATTTGAGTTTTATATAAATAGATTTGGGTCAAAATAAGTTGATCCATTGAGACATACTTAATAAACGAGTTAGCCTGTTTAACTGGAAACCAATTAAATTCGCAATAATCTGTTTAAATTTTATTTAAAGATTACAATTTTATTATTATTAAGTAATTGTAATATTAGTATTTCTCAATATGTTTATATTTTTATTATTAGGATTATAATTCTGGATATATGCTCGTATTAGTTATTGTTAGAGATATTATAGCTAATAATAAATATAGATTTTAACTTTATGTAAAATTATGTTAATCAAGTCATGAAATGATTTAATTATACAAGTCAGTTCAAGCCATTTACCTAAAACGGATTGAAATAGATCCTGTCATATTGATCAATTTATAATTAATTATTAAATAAGTCAAAAAGAATCATATCGCATCATTCATTATTCAAATAGTTGTATTAGAGTTTTAAAGTCTTGATCCATTTAACTTAACGAGTCGTTTTCAAGTTGATTTATATAGTCAAATACCTATAACTTGGTTCAACACGTACACGTATTGTGAATACGAATTGTCATCCTTAATAATATTTTGAATCTAATCGCAACATATAATCAATAAAAATTACCATTACATATTTCAAACGCACCGAAGAATTTATTCGCGTGAAGGCGACCGCGTACATGAGCTTGCCGACAAATCGAACGCGGCTGAGCCTGGCGCGCAGAACACAGATTTTCAGAGAGATACAAGAAGAAAGCACTAATTTAAGTTTAGCTCCAAGACATGAAAGAGAGAAACTACTAGATTCGTGTAGAAACTTGCCAACAGGGGGAAAACCCTCATCTTTAAAATACCTTTTTTTTTTTTTTTCATATTTGACGAATGAGACGATATTTTTATCTTATTGCTGCAAAGCTAGCCACATCTAGCTGCACAATACTTATCTTAAAGGTAGAGAAAGAATGGAGTGCGATGGAAGTGAATTAAAACAAGCTAGTTAGGCATCATGTCGATAATCCAGAGTGTCAGAATTAGGGATCACTCGATCTCCATGCATGATTTGTGATGCACTAATTGGTGAATCCAGTTCCACATGTCGAATCCATCTTTTACATCACTAAAGTGTATATATATATACAGTGATGTGTGCGGAGATGCCTCTTAATTCTCTTCTTTTTGTTTATCCTTTCGAGGCCTCAAACACGGGAAGGAATAAAGGACTTTGATTGTCGAGGGAAAAGAAAAGAAAAAAAGGAGCAGCAGCTTGAATATTTGAGGAACTTGGCCTCATTTCACACTGATTATCTGTATATATTAAACATGTATACTGCTAGCACAGGTAGCTTAGCCATGTGCATTGTTTATAAAATAACAACAACAAAACAATTGCACTACTGGAAGAGCTGCCTGCTTAGTCATAGAATATTAATCCTACTTGCCAAAAAGTGAAACAAATATATATATGCATGTCTCTTTGTCTGTCTGTCTGTCTCTCTTCCCAAACATACAGTTTTTCTAGTTTTTCTCCCCACGAACGGTTAATCCAAGTGGCATTGGCCAGAAAGAGTAGCTTAAGATGGCTGCAAACGAACACCACCTAACGGGAAATTCTAATCATTCGGTGGAGGCTAAAACGCGCGTGGAGGTGGAGATCATATGACACTCAAGTATATATGTCTCAACCCTTGCCTAAAGGTGGTACATGATCATGATGATGATGATCACCAAAGAAATGCCAAATAAGCCATACCTCTATTATAATTCATAGCCTTGGCCGCCATTTGTTTAATACTGCATTTTAGAAAAGACAGCGCCCACTACCCATGCATGGTTTCCTCATACATATAAAAAGAACGAAGAACACACACACACACACACACATATATATATATTTGAAAAAGAATTTATTATCTGTTCAAAACTAATGATAACGTTGATGATAATATTAAGAAAGTTCTGTAAAATTTATCTTATTATGGGGTTTCCAGCTAATTAATTAATTAATTAGAGCCAGCAAGTACTTAATTCATGAGGACCAATCAATGCATCATGAGGCTGCCCCACCAAATTTTGGTCAATATTGGAAACATTTTTATTTTCAATATTATTTATCAGCAATTATTTTCATTAAACAAATGATAATGACGTTTGGGTACTCCTAATTAATTTAGTTTATTGTAATATATTTTCTAATTTTAACATATAAATAAATAAATAATGGATTGAGGATATATACAACATGTAGGTATTTCGAAAAATCAGAGTCATTAATCATGACCCATTAGTTACATTAATCCAGAATAATTTGAAGCCTTCTTTAATTTTATGGCCGAGAAATGCTAGATGGCAGGTAAGCATGGGGGCTTGAGTTGTCAAGTACTGATTGGTCGACAAAAGAAACATTGAGATTAATGGCAAGCACGACCATGTAGGGGGGAAATGGGTATGTGGTGAGCTTATAATTCTTTTGCACAAGCAGATCTGACTCAGAGGATACCTTCGCTTTATCGACATAAAGTAGTTCCTTTAATTTTCTATTGAGAGTTATCAGATTCCTGCCCATGAGGTGTGTGCATTACGATAAATATATGAAGCATGCTGCCTTCACTTTGCATCATCTCTCTGTCTCTCTAGATCTCTCTCTCTCTCTGTTTGTTCTTCTTTCTCCCAGAACGATTTGCATGGAACATCAATTTCCTAAGATGGGGATGATCTTCATGCAAAATGATCATGAGTTGCCATCTTATGTTCAAGGAACGGCCGACGTAGGATCAAGCATTTTTGGTGATCCAAATTATATCATCTGGGGCGCTCTGAATCGGAGAGCTTATCAGGAACATGGCGGTAACGGATGCATGAATTCATTAACATCAGCATCACCTGATGATAGTCTGTTTTCGGGTTCCGATTCTACTTTTTCCACAGATCACGAAGCTTCTGTTTCCACTTTGACTAACCCTCGTTGCACCAAACAGAATCTTATCCATAAACACCATTTGAATCAGTTTATTTCAGGATTGAATTCGGATCATGTCCGTCCTGGAGCTTCAGCATCAGTCCGTGCCAAAGAAAGCTTCATGATTCCTGTAAACTTTTTGGATACGTTTCCAAAGCTAGCCCAATCTCAAGTTTCTCAACCATCTTCTCCTTCTTCATTTTTAGTCTCATCCAAATCCCCAAATTTAACTTTATTTCTGCAGGAACCTATCCCCAAATTTAACTCGCCTGGGAAGAACGTAAAGTGTCAATCCATATCATCATCATCATCATCATCTTCCAACCCTTTGTTTCCTATGTCCAAACCTGGCCAAATTCCGTCCCATCGGGGCAACGAATGGCGCGGAATCAATCGAGATTTGAAAAACTATTCATCTTGGCTCAGCACTTCCAAGACGCAGCCCATGAAGTACAATACACAAAGAATGCAGGATGAGCAACAGAAGACTGATTTTTCATCACAAAGGAAGCTATTCAGGGGGGTGAGACAAAGGCATTGGGGGAAATGGGTTGCTGAGATAAGGTTACCAAGAAATAGGACTAGGGTTTGGTTGGGAACTTTTGACACTGCTGAAGAGGCTGCCGTGGCATATGACACGGCGGCTTACATGCTACGTGGGGAATATGCGCAGTTGAATTTCCCAGATCAAAAGCATCAACTTCAGACCAATTCTTTGAATGGAGCCACAGCAGCCCTTCTAGAAGCAAAGCTACGGGCGATATCCCTAGGCATTTCTACCCATACAAAGCCAACTGAGCCACCACAAACATCACCAAATATTAACCATCCATACGAGAATACCAAACTCAAAGTTTTAAGCCAAAACCCATCAAGAAAAGAGTGGCTGCAGTTTGAGACGTTGGAGAGCAAAGTCGGTTCGGAGATATTGATTGAGAGCAAGAAAAGTACTAAAGAGGTATTGTCAGATGTGGATGACGTTCAGTTAAGTAGAATGCCCTCCCTGGACATGGACATGATCTGGGATGCTCTTTTAGTCTCAGAATCATGATCATCAGTACTCCTCTATACCCTACATTTTCAGGTTCCAACTGCACTGCAAATGTTACAGTGTCCGTGGATAGAGTTCATCTTCGTGTCGGTATGATCTTTTCTCTTTGAATCGCAGAATCGCACATAACCACAAACCATTTATCTTCCAGTAGGAAGACCAGCCGCCCATAGTTTTTATCTTTTCCCCCATAAATGGTCGTATTATAGGTTCTAATGCCAACTTTCTCCAAGATCATAGTTGCTTAAAAATGCAGTTATTTCCTTTTATTTTCCCCTTTTAAATTCCTTTATGGCAGTTCGTAATTTTTTTTGTTTGTTAGGTCTATTTTATTCTGTTAACTACTGCCCACGGGAAGGTCTTGTAACTTTGGACTTAGAATGTGGGAAGAGGCTTGATGGACCCCTTCCACTTAGGTCGTACTAGGCCTGTTAAGTGATCGATGGTTGTAATTTGGAGATACTACGTGCAAATGTCCTTGTATGAACAAAAACAGAAATTGGGTTTAATTAAAATAATGTTGTAGCACCCTCATGTTTAAGCTTAGACAACAGAAACATTTACAACCCAATCTAGAAGAAGAAATTGATAGTGCCCACTCGTGATATGCGAAATATACAGTACTATACCCGCAAGGAGAATTCTAAAACCGTACTCTTTTTAAAAAAATAAAACAAATTTACATAATTTGGTGTAATAAGTCGATTACAAAATAAACTTAGACAAAACTTTGACATATGGCATTAAACTACAACCATTTGTAAGCATTCTTTATGTATAGTTGAAGGACTCCAAATTATCACTCTCAAATGTAAAAGTGGATCAGTTGTAATAAAAGGGAAAAACTCAAGGTCATCTCCTTAGGACAAGAGTGTCTTGAACAATTCAATACCTCAAGAATTTAGAAATCAAGATTCAAAAAGAAGTTGGATATACAGTCAAGTGGAATGTATGCTTGTGTATGGAGGATCTCAGACTTAGAATTGTTGGAATGTTGGAGTTAACAATGAACTCAAGAATATAAAGTAATCAAGGTAAAATAAATTATAATTGCAACTTCACAAAGTTAAGATCAGGAAAACATGTAGGTTTCGAAAACAAAAGAGAGTACAAAAGTAATTTGTGTTTACACTTGGGTTGCAGGTTAGGACTTCCTTTGATTCAACACTACACAAAGATTTCTGAGCACTACTCATCTATTACTAACTCAATCAAGGCATTAATAATATGAAATTTAAGAAATAGATGCTTAGAGTTTTGCACCAGTACTTTGAAAAATTCCTCACTATAGCATCAACCAATTTTATTTTAAAATTCGGATGAAAGAAACCTTGATTAATTCAAAGTTCTATTGTACCTTATGTCAACAACAGAACAAGAACAAGCGAATCCTTCGAACTCCCAATTTTAGAATTTGGTTTTCGACAAAGTGAAGCTTGAAAATCAACAATTATAGAAATCCAATAAACATTAAAAACAAATGGAAGCTTTTACCGTAATCCATGCTTCGGAATTAGACTAACTCCACCATTGTGAATATGGAGAATCAACAAAATAAAAACCCTAAAAACTTTCGTTATTTCACCCTGGAATGTAAAAACAGAAATCGAACTTTTGCTTCCCCCCAATTTCCTTCTCTAGTGTCTCTTCTCCTTTTTATACCCATTTCCATGCCCTCTTTCTATCTCTGTGCCACTGATTTTCCTTCCTCCATGCTCTGCTCCCATAACTATTTCCCTCTTATCTTTCTTTTGCTTTCGTATGCTCTCTCTAGAAGCTTCCCTTCTTCTCTTTTTATTTTTTTATCAACTTACATGGGCCACAATCTACAATACACACATAAATTCAATTCTCCCAATTTATTCAAGTCCACAAATCTGAGCCCAATTTTATTCATTTAATGGGTAAACAATCTTTTTACATGCCCACTAGCCCAGCTATCATACATTGTTTGTTTAATACCCTTTCTAACAAGTAAAACTTATTTAAGCAAGTACATTAAGAGTATCTATAACAACATAATTTCCCATTTATCACACCCTCCAACTGAATTTTTGCTAGTCTATAGCAAATAAAGTGATTGACAGAATAGAAGGGGTAGGTTACTAATCAGCTTATAATTTTGTCTTCCAAGCGTAGAAGCTGTCAAAGTAATATAAGAGTAAGTCCCAAGATCGAATTCACAGGGACAATAGGAATTGAGAAAATCTTTTATAATCACAAGATAAAATGTTGACGTTTATGGAGACAAGAAATTTCGAAAAAAGAAAGTCTTTAACTAAAATGTGGACTATTTACTAATGAACTGTGGACTGAAATAAGAGTATGATTAGTGGCTGTTTTGGAAGTTCAAGCTCAAATTAGACTGAAAATAAATGTGAATCTAAGTTTCTAAAATTACCAAAACTAAGAGGCCTAGAGAAAGTGTGTAACAAATGAATTAAACTTATAAGAAACAATAAAATAAACACTTGGGATGCAATTTTCACCCATTGTTTTGGCGATGGATTTACTTCTCTTTTCATCTTCTCTCAACTATGCTCTCATTCCTAGAAGTCATGGTCGGATAATATAGAAATGAACCACAATTCTTAGCCTAATAAAACTACTTGACGGATTATATAACAATTGTAAAATAGTGAAAGAAAGCCATCAAAGTCTTGTTACTTATTCAAGTATCAATTGTGCATTTACGTCTACAACTAATCCAAACCAAGAACAAAGAACTTCAATCCTTTCTAAATATAAAATGAAATATCATCCAACAAGTTAATCATTGAAATCTTACAACATTGAAGAAAATCCACTCCAAAACAGTCATAGGTTACTCATTGAATCCCAAGCCTAAAATCTAGCCTATCATTTCTAAATTAGTAAAATGTTCAACAATGATAAACTCTAACATTTCAAATTGTTGTATGAAAATAAATGCAAAAGAAAGAAAAAATAAAACAGACCGAATGCTAATCAAAATGATTTAATGAAAATAAGTGCCGAAAACTTCCTACACTCTAACGTAAACGAAAAAAAAAGAACCCAACATAAAGTAAGGCAAACCACCCAGGTTTGAAACAAAACAAAAAAAACTAAAACTAAAACTCAACCAACGACCAAACTGAAAGAAACAAAAATGAAATATGCTGAACGAAAGAAAGAAATAAATATGCTGAACGCTAAAAATGAAAGAAAGAAAACAAGACGCTGCCTCAGTCTGAAAACGAAAGAACAAAAAAAAAAAACTCAACGAAAAGCAACTAAAGTTAATCCTCCAAACTCCAAACGTAAACGAAAAGTAAAATGCAATGAATCCCAGCGTCCGAAACAAGAAGAAACTAAAGATGCTGCACTCTAACGTAACTACAGAAAAAAAGAAAAAAAAACCAACGAGAAGAAATAAATAATCCAGCCGCCTGGTTCCACAACATAAAAGAATACTGAGAGAAAAGAAACGATGAAACTGAAAAGAAAAATAAATGTGCTGAACGAAAGGAAGAAAAAAAAAAGTCCTTGGAGCTCTGCTCCAGCCGACTCCCCTGGTTCACTAAAGAAACGAAAATGAAAAAAAGTAAAGTCCCCGTCAGGTCTGTAACCTCCCGACCTAAACGACTACCTAAAACTGAAACGAAGGAAAAAAAAAATAATAAAAAATGTAACAGGAGAGCAAGTCCCCCGTGCCTGCTTCTTTGTCTGAAATCTCCAGTCCGTCTGTCCGTGCTATCTGGCATTGAGCTGCTCCACGTCCCGCATCTTGCTACTGATGCTTTGCTTTTCTTATGATATGCTCATGTGGTCGCCAGGTCTGGAATCGAAAAGCACTCCAAGCAAGTCCATACGTGCCCCTGCTCATTACATTTTAAAAAATGTCCTACATCAATTCAAATTTAGTGTTCATAATGAGAGGGATAAAATTGAGCTATTAATTCTGATGTGTCCTGACAACTACATTTTAAATCTTTTCAAGTGCAAATTATCAGAATTTATCAATTGAATAATCAACTACATAATTAAGTGTTTAACTATTTTTTGGTTAAACAATTAATTCACTTAAATAGCTTAATTATGCAATTTTTACACTTTATCACACCCCTCAACTAACTCTTTGGTAGTCTCTAGCAAAAAGAGTGAAAGAAAATAAAACTCTTAGCTTTCATCCAACATAACTGAAGTAAAAAATCTATGCAATAGACTAGAGATTATTGTCAAAATGGGTATTGAAACTAAGACAAATCAGATTAAAGCTTTTGTAAAAACTCATGGCATATTCAAGACTCAAGTAGGAAAAATGTGTAGAAGATTGCAGCTCACTAAGTGCAGCAAGTGTGTGGCAAGATTACCAAGGTTGACTAGCATTTCATTATATCTTCACCAATATTAGCAGCTTGACACAAAGAATCACAAGTGATCTTACTCTAATTCAAAACCATTGCGATCTCTTCTTCTTCTCTATCTTTTTTTTTTTCGGTTTCCCTACGGGGGGTCAGACCTATGAATGTGTGCCTACCTACACTTTCACAAATAAGCCCTTACCACTAGGTTGCCGCACCTCTTGATTTTCTAGGGGGAATCAGATCTATGAATGTGTGCCTACCCACACTTTCACAAGTCAGCCCTTACCACTAGATTACTTAAAGGATGTGTATTTTTTTTCATTTTTTTTTAAACAAAATGGTTCATTAGAGTTTGTTCACTGCAAAATTAAGCTAGACTTATTGAAATAGAAAGGCAACCAAGGTATTCAATTTGTGTACAGTCAAAAATAGCAATAAGCTACTTCATGCATTTCCCTTTCTCAAGTAATTGAATATAAGATATGAACTTTTATGTTGAGCTAAAGTCCAACCCATTTGAGGTTACCGCAACCCATAATTCCAACACTCATTTCCCAAGCATAGAAGTTTGAAAACAATAATTTATAAAATTTAGCCAAGAAGTTTCATAAAAGTGAACATTGAACTCCATCAAACTAGAGGAGGGACACACAACAAAAGGGACACCTAGCATGTGAAAGAAAAATGAAATTCTCCACCCCCCTAAATTAAAATGAGCATGGTCCTCAATGATAAAAACAATGTCAAAAGGAAAACAAAGTGATAGGGAAGGGAATGAAGGGTTACCTGGTGAGAAGAGAAGCATGTGACAAGAAGAGAACAATGAAAAATAGAAGAGAGAAAACACATCTGCATAAACTAAAACTAAAATAGAAAAATGCATGAAAGAAGTGAAACAAAATGACAGACAAGTCAAACATCAAGGCTCGGTTGGAGGGTCAGGATCTAATAGACGGAGGGTGGTATCCTCTGGTGAGAAATGGTCAAGGAAATGTTTAAGTCGCTGTCCATTAACCTTAAAAATATTACCATTGTGTGGATTGAGGATTTCAACAGCCCCATGAGAAAACACTGTCTGAAAAATATAAGGACCACTCCATTTGGATCGAAGTTAATTGGCAAGCACATGGAGTCTAGAGTTGTAGAGGATAACCTTTTGATTGGGGAGAAAACTCTCTCTCAAAATGTGCTTATCATGAAAAGCCTTAGTTCTCTCCTTGTAAAGCTTGGCATTATCGTAGGCATTGTGTCTCAACTCTTCTAATTCATTCAGCTCCAATTTCCTTAAAACACCAGAATTGTTAGTAGAAAAGTTAAAGTGCTTACAGCCCAATAAGCCTTGTGTTCTAGCTCAATAGGGAGATGGCATGCTTTACCGTAAACTAAACGATAGGGAGACATGCCTAGGACAATTTTAAAAGCTGTCCTATAAGCCCATAAAGTGTTTGAGAGCCTCAAAGACCAATCTTTCTGATTTGGGTTCACTATTTTTTCAAGAATGGCTTTGATTTCACAGCTGGCCAACTCAGCATGACCATTGGTTTGAGGATGATAAGGAGTTGAAATTTTGTGATGGACCCCGTATTTTTTCATTAACGCCACAAATGGTCTATTGCAAAAGTGGGAACCTCCATCACTAATTAAAACCCTTGGTATCCCAAACCGAGTGAAAATGTTGTATTTCAAAAATTTTAACACCACCAGATGGTCATTGGTCCTACATGGTATTGCCTCGACCTATTTAAAAATATAGTCAACAGCAACAAGAATGTAAAGATAACCAAAAGAAGACGGAAAAAGACCCATAAAATCAACCCCTCAACAATCAAAAATTTCTAATGCTAAAATGGGTTGTACGGGCATAATGTTTCAACGGGTGATTCTTCCTAAATTTTGGCATGGTTCACATGCTTTACAAAAATTGTAAGCATCCTTGAACATGTGGGGCCAATAATAACCACATTGCAAGATTTTAGCCACTGTTTTCTTAGCTTAAAAGTGGCCTCCACACACACTAGCATGACAAAATTTTAATTTGTGCGGAATGTCACAATTAGGCATACACCTCCTCAAAATTTGATCAGAACAATATTTGAATAAATAGGGGTCATCATAAAAGAAAGATCTGACCTTCAATTTAAACTTTTTGATGTCTTGAGGGCTCCAATGTGGTGGGGTATGTCCTGTGACTAAGAAATTGACAATATCAGCAAACCAAGGTAAAGAATCAACAGCTAAAAGCTGTTCATCTGGAAAAGAATCTGAAATGGGAGTAGTAGGTTCAGAATTTTCAACGACGAGTCGAGATAAATCATCGGCAACCACATTTTCTACTCCCTTTTTATCCTTGATGCTGATATTAAATTCCTGCAAAAACAAAATCCATCTAATTAGTCGAGGTTTGGCATCTTTCTTCGTGAGCAAATATTTAAGAGTTGCATGGTCAGTGAATATAACAATTGGAGAGCCTAAAATGTAAGCTCTAAATTTATCCAAAGCAAAAACAAATGCTAGTAACTCCTTTTCAGTGGTGGAATAATTTTTTTGAGTTGCATCAAGTATTTTGCTTGCATAATAAATCACAAATGGAAGCTTACCTCTACGCTGACCAAGGACAGCACCTATGGCAAGGTCACTAGCGTCACACATGATCTCAAATGGCAATGACCAGTCAGGTGGTTGAATTATAGGTGCAGTGACAAGCATAGATTTGAGTTGCTCAAAAGCAACTTGACATGCATCAGTCCAATTAAAAACGCAATCCTTAGCTAACAACTCACACAAAGGTCTCGATATGGAGCTAAAGTTTTTTATGAAACGCCTATAGAACCCGGCATGTCCCAAAAATGATCTAATATCTTTGACTGATTTTGGAATGGGTAACGTCGATATTAGATCAATTTTAGATTTGTCAACTTCAATGCCTTGGGCTGAGATGATGTGACCAAGGACAACACCTTGCCGCACCATAAAATGGCATTTTTCCCAATTTAAAAGCAGATTTTTCTCTTCACATCGAGCCAAAACAGCAGTGAGGTGAGTAAGGCATGCATCAAATGAATCACCATAGACTGAAAAATCATCCATAAACACCTCCAAGATATGCTCAACCATGTCACTAAAAATACTTAACATGCATCGCTGAAATGTGGCGGGTGCATTACAAAGTCCAAAGGACATTTTCCTAAATGCAAAAGTTCCAAACGGGCAAGTAAAAGTAGTTTTTTCTTAGTCTTCAAGGGCTATTTCAAATTTGATAATATCCCGAAAAACCATCAAGAAAACAATAAAAATTATGGCCTGCAACTCTTTCCAAAGTTTGGTCTAAAAATTGTAATGGAAAATGGTCATTTCTTGTGACAGCATTTAGTTTCCTAAAATCAATGCACAAGTGCCATCCTGTGATGGTCCTAGTTGGGATTAACTCATCTTTTTCATTTTTTACAATTGTAACCACAGATTTCTTAGGAACTACTTGAGTTGAACTTACCCATTGACTATCCGAGATGGGATAGATGATACCTACATCCAAGAGCTTCAAGACTTCATTTTTAATCACCTCCTTCATTGTAGGATTCAACCTCCTTTGCATCTCTCGAGTTGGTGATGAATTTTCCTCCAAGAAAATTCGATGTGTGCAAATGGTGGGGCTTATTCCTTTGATGTCGGCAATTGACCATCAAAGTGCTCCTTTATATTGCTTAAGAACCCATAGGAGTTGCACCTCTTGCTCAATTGACAAAAAAGATAAGATAATACATGGAAAAGTGTTAGTTGGCCCAAGAAAAACATATTTCAGCTATTCAGGTAGTGGTTTCAAAACCGGTGATGGAGGAATTTCATCCAATGGTTGCTGGTTTATGGATTGAAGTGGCAAATCTTCGAATTTGAGTCGCCACAATGAGTCCATTTTGCTACCTGCACCAAAATTTACTGCATTAGTATCCAGCAGTTCAATATTTTCTAAGGTTCCAGGTAAAAGATGTTCCATTTGACTCTCTTGCTCTAATAAAAAAAATTCTTCAGCAAGTAAAGATTCCAAATAATTCACTTCCTGAAGTTCTTTCAAATCTTGTGGTTGCCTACAAGTGTTGAAAACATTTAACTCCAATATCATATTTCCAAAAGTCAATTTAAGGATGCCACTTCGACAATTTATCAAAGCGTTGGATGTAGCCAAAAATGGCCTCCCTAAAATGACGGGTGCCTGAAAAACAGAGTGAGAAGTTAATTGATCATCTAATATCACAAAATCAACAGGATAATAAAATTTATCCACTTGCACCAACACATCTTCTATCACTCCCCTAGGCTTTTTAATTGAACGGTCAGCCAATTGCAAGATAATAGAAGTTGGTTTCAACTCTCCTAAACCAAAACCTCATAGGTGTTATAAGGAAGCAAATTGACACTAGAACCTAAGTCTAGTAGTGCTTGGCCTATTTTGGAGCTTCCTATAACACAAGCTATTGTTGGAGAGCTTGGATCTTTATACTTAGGAGGAGTATTGGATTGGATAATGGCACTGACTTGTTCCATGAGAAATGCCTTCTTTTGCACATTAAGTCTTCTTTTAACCGTACACAAATCTTTCAAAAATTTGGCATATGTGGGGATTTGCTCAATGGCATCAAGAAGAGGAATGTTAATGCGCACTTGTCTAAAATCTCAGCATGATGTTTATCTTTATGTAAAGGAACCAATCTTTGAGGAAATGGTGCCGAAGGAGTTACCTTTGGTTCCAAAAAAACATCAACATCAGAATTTTTACCTTGTGCATTGGAAATAGAACTTTCACCTTTCTTGCTAGCTTCATTACCCAATGTATCAACTTCTTTGCCACTACGAGGAGTTATTACGGCCTTGCAAGTCCTGACATTTGCTTCTGAAGAAGATATAGACTCTATGGCAGCAATTTGGACTTGAGGATTTGGTTGAGGTTGAGATAAGAATTTTCCTTTCTCTTGCGCACTCAAGGTTGTGTTCAGCTTGGTCAAATTATTCCTTATGTCATTGATAGCTTGAGAAGTTTGGTTATTTATGGTGGTTTGACTTTGCATGAACTGCTGAAGAGTAGAAGCCATTTGTTGGAATGGGTCATCCATGGGTTTTCTAGGGGCTGGAATTAGTGCATTTTGCTGGGTATGAACTGAATATTGACATGCACCAGCTCCCGGATGTGTTGAATTTGTGGGATGATCATTTCTCCAGCTGAAATTAGGATGATTTCTCCAACCTGTATTATAAGTGTTAGAATATGGTGCAGGAAAAGGCTTAGAAATCATGTTAACAGGATGAGAAGCATCACACAAAACTTCTTTAAAAGCTGGAATAGTAGGACATTCAGATGTTACGTGGCTAATATCCTCATAGATGTTACATTTTCCTTGTTTTGGAATGCCCTGAACTTCATGCACTTTCTTCAACTCAATCGCCTCCAATTTTTTTGACAATAAGGCAAATTTGGCTTTTAAATCATCCTCCTCATTTAAAACATATTTTCCCCCTCCGCTCACAGTCCTCAATGGTTCAGCTCTATCATAGATACAAGAAGTGTCCCATGATTGAGCTTTTTTAGCCAAGTAATCAAAATATGCAAATGCTTCTTCCGGCTTCTTATTAAAAAATTCTCCATTACACATGGTTTCGACAATTTGTCGCATCTTAGGTACCAAAACTTCATAAAAAAAATTAATGATGCGCCAATTCTCGTAACCATGATATGGACAAGCATTTAAGAGATCTTTGAACCTTTCCCAACTTTGATAGAACATTTCATTTTCTTTTTAAGAAAAAATCATAATTTGTCTCTTTAAAGCATTGGTTCGATACATTAGGAAAAACTTTTTCAAAAATTCAGCTTGCATTTCTTGACATGTTCCAATGGATCTTGGCCTCAATGCATTCAACCATGTTTTTACTTTGTCCTTAAGAGAAAAAGGAAACAACTTCAATCTAACAATCTCCTCAGTACAATTTTGATCCAAAAATGTGGAGCATACTTCCTCAAACTCCTTGAGATGCAAGTAGGGATTTTCAGAATCCATCCCATGAAAATGAGGCAATAATGGTATCATTCCAGGTTTAAAATTGAAATTGTGAGCATTCAAATGTGTAATGATGCATGATGGAGTGGTGGTCCTAACAGGATGTAAATATTCTCTAAGTATTCTATTCGGATTTCCCACATCCCTATCATGATGTTCATTTTCAGTCATGATGCTATCAGTGTCAGATGATCATTCAAGAGAGGGTGATGCAGAGTTAAAAGATGACAATGATTCTGTCCTAAACAGTCGAGATGTGTGGTCTCTAATCCAACCAGTCATGCAACAGGAGCAGGAAATCAAAGACAATGAAAATTAAACAGAGAAATATGAAAAAATCTAATGTCACCCAAGTTGTGAAGAGGTTCACAGCTCCACAAATGTCTTCTCAAGAAAAGAGAATGCTCTAACAAACACCAGTTGTCCCCAGCAACGGCGCCAAAAACTTGATCAGCTTATAATTTTGTCTTCCAAGCGTAGAAGCTGTCAAAGCAATACAAGGGTAAGTCCCAAGATTGAATTCACAGGGACAATGGGAATTGAGCAAACCTTTTATAATCACAAGATAAAATGTTGACGTTTATGGAGACAAGAAATTTTGAAAAAAAGAAAGTCTTTAACTAAAATATGGACTATTTACTAATGAAGTGTGGACTGAAATAAGAGTATGATTAGTGGCTGTTTTG
The DNA here is from genome assembly GCA_011037825.1 of Carya cathayensis. Taxonomy (NCBI): domain Eukaryota; kingdom Viridiplantae; phylum Streptophyta; class Magnoliopsida; order Fagales; family Juglandaceae; genus Carya; species Carya cathayensis. Next base: position 74,475 of record QGSO01000172.1, read on the forward strand.
GAAGTTCAAGCTCAAATTAAATTGAAAATAAATGTGAATCTAAGTTTTTAAAATTAACAAAACTAAGAGGCCTAGAGAAAGTGTGTAACAAATGAATTAAACTTGTAAGAAACAATAAAACAAACACTTGGGATGCAATTTTCACCCACTGTTTTGGCGATGGATTTACTTCTCTTTTCATTTTCTCTCAACCATGCTCCCATTCCTAGAAGTCATGGTCGAATAATATAGCAATGAACCACAATTCTTAGCCTAATAAAACTATTTGACGGATTATATAACAATTGTAAAATAGTGAAAGAAAGCCATCAAAGTCTTGTTACTTGTTCAAGTATCAATTGTGCCTTTACGTCTACAACTAATCTAAACCAAGAACAAAGAACTTCAATCCTTTCTAGATATAAAATGAAATATCATCCAACAAGTTAATCATTGAAATCTTACAACATTGAAGAAAATCCACCCCAAAACAGTCATAGGTTACTCATTGAATCCCAAGCCTAAAATCTAGTCTATCATCTCTAAATTAGTAAAATGTTCAACAATGATAAACCCTAACATTTCAAATTGTTCTATGAAAATAAATACAGAAGAAAAATAAATAAAACAGACCGAATGCGAATCAAAATGATTTAATGAAAATAAGTGTCGAAAACTTCCTACACTCTAATGTAAACGAAAAAAAAGAACCCAACGTAAAGTAAGGCAAACCACCCAGGTCTAAAACGAAAAAAACTAAAACTAAAACTCAACCAACGACCAAACTGAAAGAAAAAAAAGTGAAAGATGTTGAACGAAAGAAAGAAATAAATATGCTGAATGCTAAAAATGAAAGAAAGAAAACAAGACACTGCGTCGGTCTGAAAGTGAAAGAGAAAATAAAATAAAAAACCTCAACGAAAAGTAACTAAAGTTAATCCTCCAAACTCCAAATGTAAACGAAAATTAAAATGCAATGAATCCCGGCGTCTGAAACGAGATGAAACTAAAGATGCTGCACTCTAACGTAAACTACAGAAGAAAAAAAAAAAGTAAACCAACGAGAAGAAATAAATAATCCAGCCGCCTGGTTCCACAACATAAAAGAATACTGAGAGAAAAAAAAATGATGAAACCGGAAAGAAAAATAAATGTGCTGAACGAAAGGAAGAAAAAAAAAAGTCCTTGGAGCTCTGCTCCAGCCGACTCCCCTAGTTCTCTAAAGAAACAAAAATGAAAAAAAATAAAGTCCCCCTCAGGTCTGTAACCTCCCGACCTAAAAGACTACCTAAAACTAAAACGAAGGAAAAAAAAAACAACAAAAAAAAGTAACAAGAGAGCAAGTCCCCTCGTGCCTGCTTCTTTGTCCGAAATCTCCAGTCCTTTTGTCCGTGCTGTCTGGCATTGAGCTGCTCCATGTCCCGCATCTTGCTATTGCTGCTTTGCTCTTCTTATGATATGCTCATGTGGTCCCTAGGTCTAGAATCGAAAAGCACTCCAGCGTGTAGCAAGTCCATACGTGCCCCTGCTCATTACATTTTAAAAAATGTCCTACATCAATTCAAATTTAGTGTTCATAATGAGAGGGATAAAATTGAGCTATTAATTCTGATGTGGCCTAACAGCTACATTTTAAATCTTTTCAAGTGCAAATTATCAGAATTTATCAATTGAATAATCAACTACATAATTAAGTGTTTAACTATTTTTTGGTTAAACAATTAATTCACTTAAACAGCTTAATTATGCAATTTTTACACTTTATCAGTTACCATCTGATACTCCTTCAAATCCAAAAATTCATGCCACGATTAAGACTTGTTGAGTTTAAGAACACTGGAAATGAGTTTGATCAAATGCTTAGTATCAACATAAAGGTTTATACATTGATTAGTCAATCAACCAGGGTGAGTAAATGTAAGAACGTTTTGCTTTCACTTGAGTGCATGGGTGTGAGGTCAGATTCCCAGAATTGACTACCAAGAGACATTAAAATCTTCAACCACAACCATTGATTAAAAACGATCACATGATCTTATTCTAATTTAAAACTATTGTAGTGGTGACTTTCACGCTATTAAACTTTAAAAGGCTCATTCTTTCTTACTTGTTAAGGGGTCCCGATAATAGGCAGCATTTTCCAATACACAAAGGTAAAATTATGTACTTTTTCTTCAAGATCATTGGCTTGTCCCTTTTCTCATTTAATTTATTACTTAGTCAGATTTCTTCCTATGACATTAGGATATAGTTCATTAGAGTCCCAAACAACTGAAGTGTTGATCAACAAATAATGGCACAATGGCGTCAACCTAGGTACTCTTGGTATCTTTTCTTTCTTTTATTGGATTATTTTCTTTTCTTTCTATTCTTTATAGAAAGAATAATATAGTTCGTTGGTAAGTACTTGAATACTTACCAAAGACATCCTTGTCAGACATGAAAGCATTGGCGTGAAGAATTGAAGATGGAGGATGAAGATAAAGAAGTGAATTTTCTCCATACAATGCTAGATACTTATAATAACCTAGTCATAGCTTTTAAGTTGTTCTAAGGTTGATAGGCTCAACTTGTATGTGTGATTAAGCCACTATTTGTCAATGAATGTTAAAAATGTGCTTCTTTTTAGGGCTTTTAGAGAGGGAGAAATAGATGCTCTTGTTACAAAAGTACTCATTATTCTAGTTTTGGGGGGGGGGGGGGGGGGGGGTATTGGAGCCCCGAGCTCTCCAGTTTGTATTTGTTGGCTATGCCTCACAAAAGAAAGGAAGTGTTATCAACCCCTTCTCAAAAGATATATGTTACTCTTGATTTTATTTTTCACGAGGATGACATGTATTACTCTGTCCCAAAGTCTTCACTTCAAGGAGAGAGTGGGAATGAATTGTGAAACTCTTTGGACAACTTGGATTCTATAAGTAGTGACAACTTAGATAATAATGGAGAATACCTAGATGAGGCGAATGAGCACATTTTCCAAGATGAGATTGACAGAATAAAATGGAAGTGATACTGCTAACATCTCCATCATTGATACTACAGGTGTCACCATTATCTTAGTCGCAACAAGTTCAAGCTTCCCCACTTCAATCTGTATCGTTTAACCAATTGTTCTCACAAGTCGAGTCCGTTTCTAAGTCCCAAGTAAATTCTCAACCCCACCAAAAAGTGCTACCCAATCGAATCAGAAGAGGGATACCTAGAGTAAATTATGAACCTATTCTTAACGCCAAACCTAGGTATCCCATGAGTAACTTGGTGTCTTACCATAATCTTTCAAAGGAGAGTAAATCATTTATGAATCAATTATCTATTGTATCTATTCCTAATAGTGTGCGGGAGGCCTTAAGAGATCCCATGCGGAAGGAAGCAATGAACGAAGAAATGAAATCCCTCCAAAAGAACTCAACATGGGAAGTTGTTGATTCACCTAAAGGGAAGAAACCCGTTGGATGCAAGTGGGTCTTCACCATTAAATACAAAGCTGACGGAACCATTGAATGATTCAAAACCAAACTTGTTGCCAAATGATATACTCAAACTTAGAGAATTGATTATCTGGAGGTATTTGCACTAGTGACCAAAATTAATATTGTTCATATTCTGTTATCTCTACCTGTGAATCTTGACTGGCCTTTGCACCAATTTGATGTGAAGAATGCATTTCTGCATGGAGATCTCCAAGAAGAAGTATATGTGGAGTTACCTAATATGCAGACTGAAGGAAGCAAACAAGTTTTTAGATTGAGGAAGTCCCTATATGGTTTGAAGTAATCTCCTAGAACTTGGTTTGGAAGGTTCACGAGTTCTATGAAAGTATTTGGATATATGCAAAGTAATTCAGATCATACTCTCTTCTTGAAGAATAATAAGGAAAAGGTCACTGCTCTTATTGTGTACGTTGATGATATGATAGTGACTGTGAATGATCTAGATGAAAAAAAGGCATTACAGAATCATCTTGGCTTTGAATTTGAAATTAAAGATCTTGGTCCGTTGAAGTATTTCCTAAGAATTGAAGAGTCAAGATCAAAGAAAGGTATTTTTTTTATCTCAACAGAAATATGCCTTACATCTGTTGAATGAAATTGGTCTATCAACTTGCAGTCTAGTTAGCACCCCTATGGAAGAGAATTTGAAACTAGGTATGGATCCAAACCAAGTTCCTACTAACAAGGAATGCTATTAGAGACTAGTGGGGAGATTACTGTATCTTGCACATACTAGGCCTGATTTGGCTTATGCACTTAGTGTTGTCAGTCAATTCATGCACTCTCCTAGTGAAAAACATATGAATGCCATCATTTGTATCTTGTGCTACTTGAAGTCATCCCCTGGAAATGGAATTATGTTTACAAAAGTAGAAAATTTGGATATTGAAGGTTATACCAATGTAGATTGGGTTGGGTCAATCAATGATAGACGTTATACATTTGGATATTTCACATTTGTTGGTGGGAATCTAGATACTTGGCAAAGTAAAAACCAGGAGGTAGTAGCTAGATCCAGTGTTGAGGTTGAATTTAGGGGATGGCTAAGGGAGTATGCGAATTACTGTGGATAAGAAATCTAATGCAAGATTTACATATCGAGTATACCACTCCTATGAGGTTATATAGTGATAACAAGGCAGCATGTGATATTGCCCATATCTAGTTCAACTTGATCGAACTAAACATGATGAGATTGATAAACACTTTATCAAGGAGAAACTAGAAGCAAGACTCGTTGAAGTGCCTCATGTTTGATCTCATGACCAACTTGTTAATATGCTCACCAAGGTAGTGTCATGACAATTGTTTAATAATTATCTTGACATGTTGGGCATGAGCGACATCTATGCACCAAGTTGAGGGGGAGTGTTAATGATTAGCGAAATTATCTCCAAACTATATCTATTAGCTGTACAAAATAAACTAGGATTCCTACAAATATTTCTTTCTTAGATTAGTGTGTAAACATTTCTTTCCTAAATTAGTTATTTCTTTCATAGTTCTGTCATTGGCTATTTATGCCCACCGATTGGAAGAAAAAAATGCAATTGAAGCTTTTCCTCCTAAAACTTGCTTCACCCCAGTAACTGGTGGGCATGTGAGCCCTAAACAAAGAAGCACATACAACTTCAAGGAGATGACAGTTTGTGCGCTCTGCAACCCCATTTTGTTGAGAAGAGTAGGAGCAAGTCGTCTAATTAGCAATGCCATCTAAATTCAAATGTTAGTTCAAGTCTTGATTAACAAATTCTCCACCATTATCAGTGCGGAGAACTTGTATATGAGATTGATCCTGAGTAGCTATCATAATGTGAAATTTCTGAAACAAAGAACTAACTTCATTTTTTGATTTCATCAAACAAACCCAAGTCATACGAGTTTGATTATCAAGAAATGAAACAAACCAACGTGCGCCATTCAAAGAAGAAGTCTTTGATGGACCTCTTGCATTAGAGTGAAAAACCAAAGGAACTAGACTTTTATTCATACTTGTAGGAAATGAAACACGATGGCTTTTAGCCAGTTCACAAATGTCACACTTGAAATCTATATCAGTCAACTGAGAAAACAATTTTGGAAACAAATTTTTTAAATATCCAAAAAAAGCATTGCCTAAGCACATGTGCCACAACCAAATTTATGAATTCTAACGTTTGTCAGACCTATCAATTGTGAAAGCTTGAGCTAACTAATTTGAACTTGTCAATGTCAGATCAAGATAATAGAGCTTCCCCCATCTAGTACCATGACCAATTCTCTTCTGAGTCTGGATGTCCTTAAAAACACAAAGGTTATGTGAAAATATGCAATACAATGCAAAGTACAGGTAATTTAAGCAACAAACAATAGGTTATGGTTGAGGGAAGTGATGACTAAAATAGAAACAAAATTTAAATCTTTTTTTAGAGTAATTGAACCTTCTCCAATAACAAGAGAGGAAATACCATTAGCTGTGGACATTATACGTTGTTCTGATATTTTCATAGACTGAATATGGTGAATGTCAGAGATCATGTGATCTATAGCACCTGAATCAATTATCCATGCGCTATTGCTATTAGGTGCAGAAACATTAAGAGCCTTACCCAGGTTACCTAAAGTGGTAATCAAATATGAGGATTCCCCAAGAGTATTGTTGGAAGGTTCGGCCACAGCAATAGAGGCATGGTGATTTGTTTTTTAATTTCATTTGCTGGGTGCCTTAGCAGGATGCCACCACTTTGGATACCTAATCAGCTCATAGCACCGTGACTTAGTATGTCTCGTTTCACTACAATGCGTACACAAGCCTTCTAGTCATACAAATCCTACTTCATAGCTGCAATTCTATGATCCGCTTGATTGATTTTGGTCAACAGTATGAATTGGTGGGCCAAATGCTCACTCAGGTTTCAGATTAGTTCACCGTTCTTGGAGCTTGGACCGACAAGCCACAATGGCAACTGAGTTCTGGTGATCGGGTTCTCCATTCAGAGTTGTTCTGCGAATAGCATCATGACATACATACACATAAGTTTTTTCAAAATCCAGTATTGGGTCCTTCCTGAGAATCTCACCCCGAATTTTTTTGAAATTTGCATCTAGTTCATTCAAGAAGATGTGCAAACACATTTGTTCAACTGATTTTTTATATGCAAGAACATCATCGGGATTTTTCATTACAATTTTATCACTATGGTCCAATTTTTGGAAGATTTCAACAAGATCACCATAATAGGTTGAGAGAGGGCAACCATTCTGCTTGGTAGAAAATGCTCATCGATTCAATGCAAAGATTTGTGATTCATCCAACCCATCATAGAATGTTTTAGCAAGAGCATTTTAGATTTCACATGCAGTGTGTAATTGGAGATAGCGCTTCATAATTTCTAGTGACATAGACGTCAGTAACCATCCCTGGACCTTTTGATTTTCTGCATACCATCTCGTATAAGAAGCATTTGTAACTTTCGGTTGAGAGGTTTCACCCATAATATACTCAAGCCTCTCAAGAACTACAATATGCATCTCCAAGATTTGGGACCATACATCGTAGTTGGTTTCGGTAAGAATGATGCCAACTTTGAAGCCAAAGTTTTCTGATTGAATATGTATAATTGGTGTTGATAATTCGAGTGAGGATTCAAGTTTGCTGTGGGCCATGGTGCAAAAAACATATGAGGATTTGGGTGGTAATATGGTACAGGTATTGCTCTGATACCAAGTCAAAAAAAAAAAATGGTACAACAAAGAATAAGAGGTTTTAGGAGGAAAAGCTTCAATTGCTTTTTTTCTTCTTCCAATCAGTGGGCATAAATAGCCAATGTACAAAACTATGAAAGAAATAACTAATTCAGGAAAGAAATATTTACAGACTAATCTAGGAAAGAAATATTTGCAGGATCGTAGTTTATTTTATATAGTTAATAATAGATATAGCTTGGAGATAATTACGCCAATCGTTAACACCTAATCTAGAAGTAACTCAAGAAGAAAATCTAATTACCGTTTCAAGTCAAGAAGCTGGTATGAAAAAACACTCACTAGAATTGTCGCAAAAATGGTCAGTTGAATAAGACAACCATTTTTGAAAAGGTAAAAGTTCCAACTAGTTTGAAGTATTGGTATGATGCCACTAAGGATGTTTGATGTCATGGTCAGAACAATTGATTATAGCTTGACGTGCAGGGATTGAAGAAAATATTAATTTCAGTTTGGAAACATTATTCTTTAGGCATTTGGATTGGGAACTGGTACTTGGAAGTTGGATGGTTGATCATGTTGCTCATCAAATGGCATATATGGTTGTGGTCAATGATGAGTCTTGGTGCGGTTGTGACATATATAGAAGATTGAGTTTGAGTGAAAGAGGCATGGAGATCATCTTGATGAAGTTGCATGGTGTTAAATTGTGCATTGGGAAGCATCATCGAAATTTTGTGAGCAGTGTTTGGGAAGCATTATAGGTGAAGAAACTTCAAGGCTAGTTGGGAGTTTCACTTGTAAGGGCATACTTGATTTATTAGGATTTGTGATGCTTGTCTTGCACTCTTTCAAAGCCAAAGGGGTAGAAAAAGTGAGAGCTTGTCAGTTTTAGAAAAACGAGTTCAGTGATAAAGTATTTGGGAAGCTTGGCATGAATAAATAGCCAAATATGACCCGAGTGCTCAAAGCTAATTCAATGTGTTTTTTATATAATATTAGACAAATATTCAACTTAATCCAGACTTGCCTAATAATAAGAATGTTCTTTAGTGACTCATTTCAGTTTGTTTTTCAAAAAATGCATGTCCTCCAGAAATGGTGAAGAAATGTGTCACTTTGCATATATAGTTTCATGTAGGGCCAAGCTTAATGTTTGCCATGGCTTTTATTAGGCCAAATATTTCTTATATCGTTGGAGTTGTATATAGGGGTGAGCAAAAGTTTCAACTTTTCGACTCTATCTAAACTCTGATAACCTGTCTGACTCCAACGAAAGCAGAGTTTTCAAAATTCAAAGTCGAAGTCAAAGTTAATCCGACTCCACTAGTCAGAGTCAAGAGCCCACATGGGCTCCAAACTTCAACTTTTACTTTTATAAAATAGCGAATCAAAAAAATTTCATTTCACTTTAAGCGGAACAACATCATTTTGTGAAGAAGGTGATCCAAAATGTAGGACCCATTTCTTCCCCCTCACTTTCGCACAACAATCTCTCTTTGTCTTTAAATGAGTAAACCTCCACCGCCGTTTGCCGTCACCTGAGGCCCCTGCGACTCACGAACCACCTTCTGGAGTTCATCACAAATCGTCTGTAAGAATGATTTGTTATAACCTTCATTTAACATGTTATTCCTTCTCAAATTGTAAGAATGTGAAATGTGATTTGTGAAATTTCAATGATCAAACAATCCTCCTCCTCCCTTTGTGAAATGTGTATGATTTTTTTTTCATTTCAATGATTTGTTATTTGCATTTTAGTTATTTCGGGGTTTAGGATGTTAAATTTAAGAATAAAATGTTTAGGTTTTAGAAAAATCTGGTGCTTTTGTTCCAAGTGATGTTCGCTTTAGTGTTGCTTGAGTGAACATCACACAGATTGTTTGCTCAAGTGTGGCTCAAGCTAACATCACATAGATTCTCAAGCCTTCGGTCGAGCGAACATCACACAAATTGTTCGCTCGAGTGTGGCTCAAGCGAACGTTCATTTTTTTATATTTTATTTATTTTTAAAATCACAAATACAAATAGACACATATGTTTTTCCTTTTCACTATGTTTTCTATTTGGAAATCATTTTCACTAAAATAGTAAATGACGGTTGTTTGTTAATTATTTCAGATTAAATTATGGATGCTACACCATCTCACCGCTATTCTCTACAAGAGAATGACACACATCTGTTGGTGTCACTGATAAGTACTTCGGGCCGTAAACTCTCATCTAGAGCAAATACCTCTTGTGTAAGTAGTCGAGTCCCAATAGATCTAGAAGACGTTGATATGCTTAATGAGGATGAGGAATTGATGAATGTTGAGGCCAACCCACTAGCACGACCTAGTTAAAAAAAAAGTCGTGGACATGAGAACATATCACCAAAGTTCCCGGTGATCATGAGAACCTGCAGCCTCGATGCCACTACTGTGGGCAACTATACAATTGTCATTTAAAGAAGCAAGCAATATAAGATACACAAAGGGCTGGTGGCCAATGATCAAATGAAGCCAAGTTATGAGACTTCTGCGGTCACTGATGCAATGCAAATTAGGAAACTATCAATCCCTCAATACAGTGAGAAGATGTTGAAGAATGTTCTTGCAGAGATAATCATCATTGACAAGATTTTATGACAATTGACAAGGTAGGCTTCTGAAAATTTATGCACACTTTAGAGCCACGATTTCCCATGCCTTTATAGTATACAATGATGCACGATTGTTTGAAGAGGCATGCCAAGTAGAAAGCAGTGGCAATTGTTTGAATAACCATGCCAAGGAGAAGGCAGTGATGAAGGAAATGTTTGTCGCCACTGGCTAGAGAGTGTCATTTAGGACTGATACATGGACCTCCATACAGAATGTGGGCTACATATGTATCACAACCCACTTTATTGACAGTAAATGGACGTTGCATAAGCGGATTATTAGTTTCAAAGAAATTGTTGATCACACGGGTTCATTCATTAGTAAGGAGATGGATCACTGTATAAAGGATTGGAGGATCAGAAAAGTAATGCGTATCACGATTGTCAATGTCAGTGCGAATGACATTGCCATTGATTGGTTCAGGCGAAATACGACAGTAAATGAGAATATCATTCATGAGAATCAGTTTATTCATGTTCGATATTATACTCATATCATCAACCTCATAGTTTCTGAAGGGTTTGAGGAGGTTGATGTTTCCATTATTAAAGTCTGGAACCTTGGGAGGTATGTGAAGGCTTCCCCCCAACGGTTCTGCCAGTTTAAGGCAATAGCCGAACAATTTGAGATCTCATCTTCCAGTATATTGCAACTGGACGTTCCGACTTGATGGAACTCTACATACATGATATTGGATGTAGCGTAGAAATATCAAATAGCGTTCAAGTAGATGGAGGTTGAGGATGGGGATATAAGGTATGCTTTGCTGGAGTTAGTTAGGAGAAGAAGGGAGCTCGACGCACCGGATAAAATTGACTAGGCCAATGTTAGATATTTTGTTCAAATTTTGAAGTTATCTTATGACATAACTATATGAATATCTGTGACAAAATATCTTACAACGAACATGTACTTCGAGAAGCTCTCGGGACTTTATGACCACTTACAACAAAGTTGTGTTGACAGTGTAGGTATGTTGAATATAATGGCTATGAGGCTGAAACAAAAATATAATAAATATTGGGGGGGGATGTGGAGAAAATAAATAGATTATTATTTATGGTTGCGATCCTTGACCCCCGATATAAGTTGACGATTGTAGAAGATTGGATTAGGGACGTCTTCGGTGATGAGGACGTTGATCAATTTATTAGATCACTTAAATATGATGTTGATGTATTACATAGCCATTACAACAGCATTGGTCAGCCTTCAACCGAAGGTGGTAGCTTCTCACGCCCAACTGGCTGGATATCTTCTTGGGATGACACACATGCACAAAATTCAAATTTATTGCAGCTACAACGATATCATCAAAACTGTGCATCAACAAATATTATGCAGTGTAAGTCTGAGCTTGAGCGTTACTTTATGGAAGATGTTAAGACACTTAGTGATACATTTCATATATTAACTTGGTAGGAGGTGAATTCTAGCAAATTTCCAGTCCTTTTCTGAATTGCCAGGGATGTACCAGCCATTCCTATAATTACGGTTATCTCTGAGTTGGCGTTTAGTATTTTTATGCTAAAGAGAGTGATGTCAAGAGTGCTTTTTATACAAACCAAGCTATATTTGTACTCTTCTACAAGTATGCATGTTTTAATACTAACGACTGACGAATCTTTGCCTAATATTGTTATCTCTTTGTTGCAAGAATATGAGGACGTCTTTCCTAACGATGTGCCTAGTGGATTGCCACCTATCAGAGGAATAGAACATCAAATTGATTTTGTACTAGGTGCGACAATTCCTAACCGACCAGCCTATAGAAGTAATCCGGATGAGACAAATGAACGTCAAAGGCAAGTTGATGAGTTTATGGCCAAAGGACACATGAGAGAGAGCATGAGTCCGTGCACGGTACTGGTGCTACTTGTACCTAAGAAGGATGAAACTTGGAGAATGTGTATTGATTGCAGGGCTATCAACAACGTTACGGTAAAATATAAACATCACATTCCTAGGCTAGATAACATGTTGGATGAATTGCATGGGTTATGTATTTCCACAAAAATTTATTTGAAAAATGGGTATCATCAAATTAGGATGAAAGAGGGTGATAGATAGAAAACTGTCTTTAAAACTAAATATGGATTGTATGAGTAGTTGGTAATGCCATTTTGTCTAACTAATGCACCAAGTACGTTCATAAGGTTAATGAATCATGCATTGCGTGCGTTTATAGGCAGATTTGTTGTGGTATATTTTGATGATATTTTGGTGTATAACAAGAGCTTAGATGAGCATATTGATCATTTGCATTGTATACTATTACTTATAAGCTATCTTATTACTATTCACAAAATTACCATCTCATCAAATTCTCGAAGCATCCCTAAGAGAAGAGAAGTAAAGGGAAAAATGAGAAGAGGATGGGTTGGAGGCTTGGAGGAAAAACTGAGATGAGAGTAGGGGTGTGTATCGGTCCAGTCTAGCCTGAAGCAGTAATGGATCGAAATTTTCGATCTATCATTTTCCACAAACCAGACCGGACCAAACATCCATAGGGACCGAACCAGACTGATAGCTATCGATCTGGTCTGGTTCGGTCGGTCCGTTTAGTCCTGCCCAATTATATTTTTATTTGTTTCTTCTTTTTTTTTCAAATAAATTAATAAAAATTTTTATTTAAATTACTAAATTAAAATTAAGTAATGCCCATTGGAGTAGATGCTGTTGATGCCGAGAACTATAGGTTTGAATCAAGTAACTTTATTATTTTAAATAATTATTTACATAATTTTAATATTTTCATTATTCAATTTATAATTTCTATGATTTTATAGATCTAGCTGTGAACCCTAGACTAATATGAAATAGCAACCATGCATTTGAGTCAATGACTTGAGAGTGATTTCCAATTTTCTTGAATAATGTTTTATTGATCAGATGCACTATCTTTTTCTTTTTCTTATAATAGATATCTACAATAATGCACTATAGAATTAGGTACTATACTATTGTGACGGCAAAGTGAAAAATAAAAATAAATGAAAGCTTAATATGACAAATAGTAATCGTAAACTCACAGCCACCTTTAAATTTAACAAGTTTTGCATGATGGTAATCATGGTATTGAGTTTTCCATCAATAAAGGCGCCATCCTACAGTGAGTCCACCTCAGTCATCAGACATCCACAGACTATCAAGACTCAAGATTGATGAGGGGGATTGTGCCATTGTGTCTATTTCATATTAATATTTTGGTGCTGTAAATTTAAATTTATTGCGATTTGTAATTTTAAATTTAAATTTATCATTTGTGATTTATAGTTGAATTTAATCATTGTATTTAAATTTTAGCTTTGTAACTTATTTTTTTACAGTATTTTAGATTTTTTAATTATTATTTTTACATTATTTTTTTAATATATTTTTAAACAATTTGAATTTCATATTTTGGCCTTCAAAGATTCGGCCATGGGCCTAGGCCCAATCTGAGTAAGGAGGCTGGGCCAAGGTGTGGGCAAGCCCACTTATAATCCGATCAGAGCTCCGAACTCCGTTTAGAGTCAGATGGGGTTCTGACCTCCGATTTTACTATTCATCATCCCTACACATAATACACCATACATTTTGTAAGAAAAAAATAAAAATACAAAAAAAAAAATTATTCATAGTATATAATGTAAAGATAATGAATAGAATTTTTCATATCATTAACGTGTTTCACTTTTCAAAATCTCCCCCTGAATAAATACTAACATTAAACTTCAATATTCAAGACCCAAGAAAATTCTAAACTAACAGAATTCCACAACGCGAAAATAATAGAAATGATAACAATTGTGTAAAAACACCAAAATAATTATCTTTTTTTCTCTAAAGAATAATTTTCATATAATTATTTGCATCATTTTTCGTAATCTAAAAATTATGAATTTGATCGTTGATGATTTGAAATATTTCGTATTGCAGATTTTACAACTTCGCTCGAGCGGAGGCTTTTGGCCGCTCGACAGTGAGCTCGAGCGGGATGCGAGAAAACAAGTTCGCTCGAGCGGAGGCTTCTGGCCACTCGAGCGAAATCAAGCAGAGTTGAACGCTCGAGGTGCACTCGACAAGTCGCTCGAGCGAAGTTAGGCGGAGTCGACCGCTCGATGTTCGCTCGACACTCCGCTCGAGCGAATATCGTATTTTGACAGATCTAGGGTTTTCTGCCGTCACACCTTATAAAAGTGATTTTTCACTTTATGGTCGTACCTTTTGACTGGAGAACACCTTTTGGGATTGAAAAACACATCTAGAAGGATTCAAATCATCCGTTTGGAGAGGGGATTCCACATATTGCACGTACGT
>QGSO01000172.1:93575-168575 GCA_011037825.1 Carya cathayensis
TCTCTCTCGGTTAGAGCAAGAGGAAGAAAGATCAGATTCAGTGGTCCAAGAGGCATTCCCTGATGAGCAGTTGTTTGCATGTGAGATCAAACTTCCGTGGTATGCTGATATTGTTAATTACCTAGCTTGTAAAGTTTTACCACCTGATCTTACTTACCATCAACGTAAGAAGTTTTTGCATGATGTGAATTATTATCTTTGGGATGAGCCTTTGTTGTTCAAGAGATGCCCTGATCAAATCATTAGAAGATGTGTGCCAGAAGAAGAGATGCAAGACATCCTCCATCATTGCCATTCATCATCATATGGAGGACATTTTGGAGCCACCCGTACAGCAGCTAAGGTACTTCAAAGTGGGTTCTTTTGGCCTTCCATTTTTCGTGATAGTTACACTTTGGTGAAAACTTGTGACCGGTGCCAACGTATGGGAAATATTTCAAGGCGTCATGAGTTACCACTGAAAGGTATCTTAGAAGTTGAGTTGTTTGATGTCTGGGGAATAGATTTTATGGGCCCTTTTCCTCCTTCTTTTGGCTTTGCTTATATCTTGTTAGCAGTTGATTATGTGTCAAAATGGGTGGAAGCAATTGCTACAACAACAAATGATGCAAAGGTAGTGCTCAAATTTCTGCACAAGAACATATTCACAAGATTTGGCACTCCACGAGCTATTATTAGTGATGAAGGGACTCACTTTTGCAACAAGTTGTTTGAGAATCTTCTTTCTAAATATGGTGTGAAGCACAAGATAGCACTTGCTTACCATCCTCAAACTAATGGCCAAGCTGAAATTTCAAATAGAGAGATCAAGAACATCCTTGAGAAGACGGTCAAAATCAATAGAAAGGATTGGGCGAAGAAGCTTGATGATGCTTTGTGGGCATACCGGACAGCCTTTAAAACACCTATCGGGATGTCTCCATACCGATTAGTGTTTGGAAAGGCATGTCATCTTCCTGTAGAGTTGGAGCATAGAGCTTATTGGGCTGTGAAAAAGTTTAACTTTGATTTGAAGGCAGCAGGTGAAAAGAGACTTCTTCAATTGAATGAGATGGAAGAGTTCCGGAATGATTCATATGAAAATGCAAAGATCTATAAAGAGAAGACGAAGAAGTGGCATGACAAACAGATTCTTAGGCGAGAGTTTGCACCAGGGCAGCAAGTTTTACTATTCAATTCACGACTCAAACTCTTCCCGGGAAAGTTAAAGTCAAGATGGACAGGTCCTTATACAATTCATGAAGCTTTCTCTTTTGGAGCAGTAGACTTGAAGGACAAGACAGGGAATATTTTCCGAGTTAATGGTCAAAGATTGAAGCACTACTATGGAGAACAAGTGGAGAGGAACTATGCATTGATTCCTCTTGGAGATCCTAATTGATGAGGATTGGAAAGTCTGGCTGTAGACTTTAAAACAAGCGCTTATGGGAGGCAACCCATAGATCTATCCTTCATTCTTTCATTTATTTTATTATCTTTATTTATGTAGTTTTAATAATTTGGTTTTTGATGCAGGTTTTTGTTTTAGCATGAATAAAGAGCTGAAAAATTTCTAAGCTATGGAAGATTCATCATGAAACCAGGGAAGTTATTTCTTCAATCCTTTTTACTTTTGCATTACAATGAGGACATTGTTTAGTTTAAGTTTGGGGGTGTGAATTCCTATAGTCATTTGATCCTATTGTTTTCTAAGTTTTGGGTTGTTGATGGGTTGTTTGATTCTCTTACCAAGCATGCATTGGAGTAAGATTGAATTCTCTATGACTCTGAAATTTGTGATTGAAGATGGTTTTGAGAAAAATTTTCAAAAATTTCTTTTATGTCAAGTGAAGTTTTGTGGGTACTTTGGTTTAAATCTTTGACCTTGAACACAATTGAGCACATAGTCGTTTTTCTTTGATTCCATTTTGCTTATGAAGAGAAGAAGTTGAATTAATTGAAAGAGGGAAGTTCGATTTTGCTTTGCTCTAGAATCCGTTGATGGGTCCTTGAGGCGAAATCCTAGTTGAGACCAAATATTAGAGAAATGATCTAGGCATTTCTTTGGCAACCAAAAAGCTTTCCCAGCCGTCCTAAATATCATGCCATCATTACATGGTGTGTTTCCATAGTTAACCCCCTTGAGCCTTATGTTACATAAGCCTTTATTTATTCATTGAACTACATAAACCATGCCCGCTCTAAGCCTGAAAAACAATGAATCTACCTTTAATAGTTTGAGAAAATACTTTGGTGGAAAGTTTCATTTAAAAGAGAAAATTAGTGAAAGAGAATGATCCGTATTATGTTTGCTCTGTTTGATCAAAGAAGAAGAAGAAGAAGAAGAAGAAGAAGAAAAAAAAAGGAAGTGAAAAAAAAAAAGAAAAGAAAAGAAAAAGAAGTCGCTATGCGGAATGTGAATTACTTCAGATTTTGTTAAGGGAATGGTTGGTATTGCATCAGTGATTACAGCAATAATAATGCCACAAGTATGAGCATATTGCTAAAGAAAGAGCTATGATTTGAATCATGTGGAAATCTCTTTTAGTGTTCTTTTCACAAAGTATTTTCCCAGTTTGCTTTGATTATCCATATCCAGTTCTTTCTTAACCCTCACCCTGTGGCCTATCATTACAAGCTTATTAAAGACCTTTTGATCTCTGATTTTGGTGTTGACTACATTAGTGGAGAGGATTTCTGAAAATTGGACTTATGGGGTTAAGTTTTAAGAGAATTCTTCTGATTTTGGTTGTTCTACTTTTATCTGAGTTTGCAGGTGGTTTGAGGTTAAATTGACTATCTCACACACACACTCAAGGTCTTAGCTTTAGGTTGAAGTAAACGCCTAACTCTTGCTTGACAAATTGCAAAATTTTTGATTGATTTTCTTGCTATCTTTGATGTTAAAAGAGTAAGATACTAGTGATGAAATCTAAATTCATAAAAGCTTGGTGAGTGATGATACTTCTCTTTGGGGTCGAGTTGATATTGCCTAAACTATCATTTGCTTTTCTTTTTGTTTGAGGACAAACAAAGTTTTAAGTTTGGGGGTATTTGATGACTTGAAATATTTCATGTTGCAGAATTTACAACTTCGCTCGAGCGGAGGCTTTTTGCCGCTCGAGCGAACTCAGGCAGATTCAAACGCTCGACAACCGCTCGACAGTGAGCTCGAGCGGGATGCGGGAAAACAAGTTCGCTCGAGCGGAGACATTGGCCGCTCGAGCGAAATCAGGCAGAGTTGAACGCTCGAGGTGCGCTCGACAAGTCGCTCGAGCGAAGTTAGGCAGAGTCGACCGCTCGATGTTCGCTCGACACCCCGCTCGAGCGAATATCGTATTTTGACAGATCTAGGGTTTTCCGCCGTCACATCATATAAAAAGTGATTTTTCACTTTATGGCCGTACTTTTTGACTGGAGAACACCTTTTGGGACTGAAAAACACATCTAGAAGGATTCAAATCATCCGTTTTGGAGAGGGGATTCCACATATTGCACGTACGTTGGAATCATACACGAGCACAGACGGGAGAAAAGCCGTGAATCAATTCCTTGAGTTTTTGACGACGAGTTGCGGCTGCAAGGAGTATTTTCAGCGTTTATTTTCTTCCAATTTTCTCAGAACAATTATGGTGAATTCGTTTATGTTGAATTCAATTTCTAGTATGAGCTAAATTTCTTTATTCTAGGAAAACGATGTAACCTAGTTCCAAACTATGCTTGATTGTCTATGCTAATTTAAGGCGATTCTCTCTTTGTTTATCTGATTTATTCTGAGTTTATTGCTTCTAATTAACTGGCCATTGATTAGATGATTTTTAATCTTGTGATTTGCTATCGAAAGAGGGAATCATAGGGTAGATCTTGAATATTTCAGCATAGGTAAGTATAGAGATCGAAAGACTTGTATGAACCTATGTAGTAATTAAATCATTGATCTTATTGCTTTCTTGTTTATTTAAATTGCATATTCTTGTGTGAATTGATAAACAAGAATAATTTCCAATTGACTATCGAAAGAGGCTTTTGGATGAATTAGAGATTTGCTAATAGACAAAAAGAATTAAATTAAATTAGCTGGATGAGAAAAGCATAGTGACGAATTAGGTGAAATCGGTTTCCTAGAAGTTTTCTTTCCCATTAATCTGATCTTCAAACGTCAGTTTTATTTCATTTGCATATTTATCTTTGAGTTAATTTTAGTTTAATTTGCAACTACAAAAATCTTAGTGATTCCTCTAGATAAAATTGAGATTAGTATAATTTTGGTATTTGGCATAAGTAAGATACCAATCCCTGAGGACGATACTCTTCTTACCACTTTTATTATAAAACTACGATACTGTGCACTTGCAGTTTTGCACCGATCAATCGTTTACATCAATTTTCCTAAATTAAAAAAATTTATACTTTTATGTCCTCCCTCCGTTTTCTTTTCGTTTCTTCCTTTCTTCTTTCTTTCTCTCCCTCCTTTCCCCCATATTTCTTTTCAAATCACCTTTCAATCCAAAGATTCAAAACATTTTTTACACAGAAAATTTTAATCTCTGGAAAATATCTTTCATCTAATTATTCTTATAATTTTTTTAATATTTAAAAATTCAAAACACAAAAACATGTAAAAGGATCTAACATCTCTACAAACATCAGTGCCACCAACCCTAGTGCATCTTCAAATCCCAACATAAATGTATCTCAAAACCTTTATAATTTAAATATTTCAAAGAAACCCCACAACTTTAAGGAAACTACACAAAAATCTATCTCAGAATTTGCCCAAATAGTTTTAGAAATTTGCAAGAAAATCCACTGCCACAAGCAGTTGCCTCTTGCCATGCCACATGCATGCAAGTAGCGAAGAGGTACATCACGTGTGGGTGGCTATTTTACTTTTGTACAAAAGTGTGCATGGCACAAAATCAAGCCCATCCACCCTCAAATTTTCTGTTCTTTGAGATTTGGCGTTACATATTCTACCTCACCCTCTTCAATCTTCCCGTCCACATCCTCTGTGTTCACATCTTGTAGGGGAAGCCGCTGTTGTAGTGGCATTGCGTCATTGATAACCTGACCAGTCCTTAATCTCTCCCTGTAATCCTCCATCTCCGCTCTGTATCTTTCTTTATCTCTGACAGCTTTCTCCTGATAAACCTGAACTCAAAAGGTTTCGAAATGCATGCTTTCTTTCACAAAAAACAAAAAACAAAAAACAAAAAAATAGAATGGAAAAACATGATAGAATGTCCAACTGAAAGTAGGTAATATAAACACGAAGCCTCCTTACTCCTTTTTCAGGCTCTTCTAACTTGTTCCACAGCTCACCGATCATTCTACTGATCTCTCTGTCCTTCCCTGGATGCAGTGGTTTCAGTCTTGCGTGCTGCTCTGCAAAGAAGAAATTATACCCACTTCTGTTTGGTTTTGGATGAGCAGGATCCCTCCTTTTTATCTCGGATTTCTTCCTGCGTGGGCGACGATGGGTCGCCAGTACAGGAGAGGCTCTGTCATTTCTGCTGGCAAAGACACCATAGTTCTGTGGCAATTCCTGTAATGCGTCCTGTGGAGCCAGATATAGCACACCCTTTAGCTTCTCTGAGCCTGTTGTGACAGTAACAAGGTACCCATTTTCAAATTTCCCATCAATGACCCCTATCACACTGATAGGAGACTCGGTCATTGATGCTGCCTTTGCTGCAAAGACAAATAAGAGAGGAAAAATGGGGGTGTTTGTTTAGTTACCAACTCTTCTATCAAATTAAAAAACATTGGCAAGAAAGATAAAAGCAGATGCTTCATTCATTGAGAATATGAACACGACTAAAAGCAGATGCAACCCAAAAGAAAAGCACATTCTTACCCACAAGTCGCGGTAGCTTAAACAGCTATGAATTTGTGGCCTGTTGCTTATTATTCCACATCAATGAAAGCACATTTTTGCTCTTATTCAAGTTAAGTATAATTCATAGCCATGAAGTTCTCAGGAATTGCTATAAGATATTAAGATTAAAGAGGAAAAACAACAAGCCAAAAGGGATTGAATTCTGATTCTCCAAAATGTAACAAAGAAAACAGATAATTAGAACACGACACAAGGTTTGCAAGTGACACAGATTCATAGCTGAAGGCTGTCTCCAAGAAGTAATGAAGTTCAAGCTTGTGAAGCATGCCTTATGTACGTTTTTGTGGAAGGGTTCTGAAGTTACTCCTGGAGGATCTAAGTTTGGGTTAGAAGATGGTATGGTTTCCCCTAAAGGATGTCAGACTCGGTATTAAATACTTGAGCTGGAACAAAGCTGCATCTGGAACTAATGGCATCACTCCACAGATGGTTGCCCGTCCATCTGGAACTGCTGAGTAAGATCCAATCTCTTTCAAAGTTAAGAACTTATAGGAACTCATGCCTGTTGATTTTTCAGGGACTTGTAGAAACCTTCTAATGTTGAGGTCATTGGTGTGAAAAAAATTCATCTACGCAGTGGGCAACCATTCTCAAGCAGCCCAAGTATGCTGGTCTTTATCCTCCAATGGCATTTTCACTATCTCGAGAGCATGGAATGCTATCAAGAAATGGGGTTGTTGGTAGTTAAACTAGTTCGGTTTGCTAGGTTCATCCCTCATCATGCTTTAATTCTTTGGTTGGCTATAAACACGTGATATACTTTCAACATTCGGCATTTTGAATTGTATTGCACGCTTATCTTGCAATGATGGTTTAGAAGACATAGAGTACTTATTATTCTCTTGCTCGTACACAACAAATCTGGTTTCTTTAGTGGGGCAAATGCAACATACCTTGTCTCTCTTCTTAGGAAGAAGTTATTGCTTGGTTGTCCACAAATGCCAAAGGCAAGCGTCTCCGTTCTAACATTTTACATCTGACCATGGTTTACTTCATATGGAGTGCCTGTATGTACAACTCTAGCTCACATTGGACTTGATATGTTTTGGGCTATTTATTCTGATAGACAGTTTGTCATGACTTACTTTCAATCCTCTTCAATGGCTACAGAAATAGCAAAAACTTGGGGACTCTTGGATAATTTCCTTTGTTAAGTTAAATGGTTACATATTATGGTCTGGCTTGGTCTCTTATTGGGTGTAGCTATTGCTGAGATTTCTTTTATATAGCTTCTTTATGGCTGTACATGGGAGTATGCCCCTTGACATTGTACTCGGTTTTCAAAACAATAGCTAACGCTAAATAAGATTTATAACTAATGTTAATATCGCTACACCCAATTTTATCCTCTTTTTTTCCTCCCAGATTTTAGGAATTTAAAAGAAATGTGGATACCTCCATCCAATTCAGCAGTATTTATCCTTTGCTGCTGGAGCAGAGCTGCTTGGATTTCTGGTGTTGGCTGCAAAGATTCTGTTCTTTGAATTGGAACTGGAGTTAACGTTGGGCTGGTCAAAGAATCTGCCAAAGACAGGTTTATTATAAAACTGAATCCAATAATAATTCTTAAAAGAAGGGCTGGTTGCTGTATGCACTCACCGGAAGATATAGCGACCCATACCCGAGCCTTGAAAAAATATATTTGTTCATAGTGGTGAAGTAATGAAAAATAGTATTTGCGCAGCACAAAAGAAGCATTAGTGGCTGTGCAAGGAAAGTTGAAAACAGCAGTTACTTCTTTCCATCTTCTCTCCCTAATAACCTATAAATTCCACTTTTCCAGATAAGTAGAAATTACATACTAAATTGCACACAGTAAACAATAAGACAAAATAATCGGGTAGAACACAAGAAAGAATAAATCAGCAAAGACAACTAAGGTACATATTTACAGGTCTCCGATTTATCTATTATCTATCTGTTGGAGTTTCTCAAGTTAGATTGTTGTGTAGCTCATGATAAAAGGCAGTGTAAGTTCATGTTAAAAGTAGAAAAAGAAAGGCTGGATATTGCAGAAAGCTAACAACTGAAGTCACTTCATGACAGGAAAGCGGCATACATAGGCATTAAATGAGATCTCACATCAGCATTCCACCCTTCTATTCATCATTTTCATGAAAGATAAAAAATATATGCATATGCATGGACACTAATGTTGGAAATATAGAATTGAGAGACCAAATTTAGCTGATTGAATTACACTAGTCAAATCAGAGAGAAATACAATGGTAAGGGGCTTTCACTCGAGATATGACATTGATATTATCTGGAGTTCAAGTATTTCTAGTTAACATATCTCTTAGGGAGGAAATCTAACGTTCAAAGATCTTAGGTGAGGAATTTTAAACATTCACATATGTTCCCATTAAACAGAAGAATGGGATGGCTTGATCTTATAAATACAGAACACCCATAAAATGAATGACATCAGTTAGCTAGCACTATAAAAATGTAAAAAATCAAAGACCCAAAGGACCACCACACCTTTTTTATCACTTGTCAACGGGACATTTTTAAATGACATTCTGATGAGATTACAAAATTAAAATTTTAAACAAAAGCAAGCACATCCCTGAGTCCCAAATGTGCATTCACATACAAGACGATACAAAACTCAACTAACTTGTTGTAAATTACTTCAACTTACCCTTTCGATACCTCCACGAGAAGTTACCTCCACAAAAAGTCGATGCAAGTCTAGGTCTTTACCTCCAATGATAGGAATCCTACAATCAAAGTGCAAAGAGAAAACTTTATAATACCAATGATGAACAACAAAGCTCAGTAAAATATAAGCCCAGTCAAGCAGAAGAAAGATAAAACACAGGCTTGGCATGGATCACATGGAGCATGTGATAATAGCCCAAGCAATCCTATCTAGTTGAAATGCCACCTACCTCCAAGATACAGGTCTCTCTTTCCTAAGAGTATAAGAACATACAAGATAGTGTTTACATCCAAGAAAGTTTGTAGTCAATTGTCACCTCAAATACACATATGCAGGCAACAGAGGTAAATAACAAAAGCATGAGCAGCTCTCAGCATTTTGACATGCCAACACCTACATTAACACTTGTGAGTCAGTCTCACCTAAAGAAAAGGAAAAGAGGAACACAGAGGATTCAACTGAGTAAGGCAGATATTAACTCTGGTGCCTATATCTTAACATTTTAAGCTTTGGGAAAAATTGGAAAATCCAGCAAGAAGTTTGGGGTGAGATACCATGGAAGGCTAGTTACTTCCTTTCTTCATAAACCCAAACGGCTAAAGCACCGTTTTTTAGCAATTATCACTCAGAATTTAATATAAAAAAAATATTTGGGAGATTAATGAGATAATCACCAATACATTGCAAATAAATGAATTACTTACTCATTGCCATTGAGCCAGCAGAGGAAATGAACAAAATTGTTAATCATTTAATGCAAAAAAAACAATCGTAGATTATTTAATAAAAAAGCCCAATCATGGGGCATTGAAATGATGCATGCTGCATAGGCTGTCCTTAAGATAAGAATGTACAAGAGCAAAAGATTTGGTTGACATGTTGGCAACACCATATTGAAAAGCTGGATTATTCTAATGGACAAATAGTAATGACTTTTGATCATCCATAATTCTTGGGAGGTATCTGACCTGTACACTTTGTGGATGGGATCTACCAACCATCTTATAATTGTTTAAGGAAAGAGAATGTGGCAAAAACCTGGTACCACAAAAAAGTCAATGGAACACCCAGCCCTGAAATCTACGGTTTAGTGATGAAAACTTGGAATTTTCTTCTGTCCAGCCAAACAATTTCTAATTTTTCGCACACTACGATACATTTGGCCTGTAACCATAATCAATTTCAATGATAAGCATATGCTCCTCCCAGAAAACAAACCAAAATTCCAGGTATAATAAGATATGGCAGCATATAGAAGTTTGACTTAGTTTAAGTGTACCTGAACGAAGGCCAAACAAGAAATGGCCATTAACTATCATATTCTTTTACCTTTTATATAATTAATAAGTATCCTATTCTTATCCCAATTACTTGCCAAGAAGAGGTATAATACAAACAGATATGCCTCCCTGTGTGTTTGATAAAAGTTCTTCATGATATAACCTAAATCTTACACATGCAGGTTTAGAACAAGGGATGCAAGATGCAACAAAAAGTCCACTTAGATGAAGCAACGCTATAACAAGAAAAGCAGCTTCATGCTCTGTTCAATCAAAATCGATCACAAAAAGTAAATTGATATTAAATTCACTAAGTGAATTAAAAGGGAGAATTATCACTAGCTTAGGAAAAAGTCATTAAGTACAGTACCGTACTGGTTAGTTAACTAGAACGGACATGGAGGGGAAAAAATAATAGTAACTTTTAAAATGTAGGATTAAATCTAATAATTTGGTTAGGCAAATTGTAACATCCCAGTTTGTGTATAGGAAGGTGATGAAGGAGATCCCACACTTTTGGGGATGGAGAAATTCAAGCCCAAGTTTAAGCCCGTTATAATGATTCCAATGAGCTCCAATTACAATTTTGGTTAGTCTATTGGAATATGGGCTCATATGTGGCTTGGATTTTCCTTGGATTGTTATAAATGGTATCGGACCCAAACACAACCAGAAGTATGGGACTTAAGCCAGGGCACCTATAATAAATTTTTTATAGGTAAGATAAAGTTTACCTATAATAGTGGAATGGCTTAACTAAATCGCTAGTGATTTAAAGGTGAAGATTGCAATACCCTGGATTAAAGGCAGTGAATGAGACCCCAATTGCTTTGGGATCAATGGGATGAAGAAGTTCAAGCCCTTTATAATTATTCCAAGGGGCTCCAATTGTAACCTTGGGATATATCCTTGGGGTGTTGCATAAATTGAAGCAGTTAGCAGTTAGCCTGTGATGTGCCAGCTCAAGGAAAATTGTATATTTAGTCAAACTTCAACCATATTCATTAACTTACCCAAAAGGAACAACTTCTATGTCATAATGTACACGATATGCATGTAGTCCAATACCCAACGTATGGAAATAAACATTAATAATTTTTTTTTATAAGAATTTATTAATCCACATAATTAGGCATAGCCCAAGTACACAAAGGAAGTACAAAAGAAAAACACCTAATTACAAACTAAGTGCTGTGAAAAACAGCATAAAAGTCATTGAAGCTAGTCTCATTCGATACAATAGCCGAAGCCCAAAGTAACAAAGTATGGAAGAAAAAATCTCTAAACCCTCCCGTCGAACATTCCCCATTGTCAAAACAGCGACCATTCCTCTCATTCCAAGTACACCACATAAGGCATAATGGCACCAATTTGACTATTGCCCCGAATTTCTCTCCAATAAGACAAGATTTACCACCCTCCTAGGCATTACCCATGCAGAACCAAGCCTAGTAAAAATTTCATGCCATAAAGCCTTAACCACGTGAATGGAGTTAAAAGACTTTTTATTTTTGCACAATCTTTCCACAATTCCACATTATTTAAAGGCCAAAAAATTCTAGCTGCTGTCTTAAGGCAAGCAAGAGTAAGTTCATGATCATGACTTCGAGTTAGAGCCTATCTGATTATCACAGCAAGGGCCTGAAATTAAATACTAAAACTTGACAAAACATTTATGGTTGACGAAGCCTCCATCTTATGAGGAATAATTAGTTCAAAAACAAAACAAGGCCATAAACGACAATCCTGGAGCTGGAAATAATGATAGAAGATTAGTAGCATACTGCCATACCAAAGAATCGATAGTGCAGAGCTAAAATACCCAAGAAAACATCAAAAAAATAAATTAGGATAATGAAAACAACTACCCAACTGCTCTCGATAGTCGCTACTTTGGTTCGTTGTATTTCTGCTTCTACAGAGAATCATAACTTTATAAACGATTCGTCAAGACAAAGGGGTGAGGGAGGAAAGGAGAAAGAAAGCTTACATGAACTTAGTCCCAATGGAAGCATGGAGCTTCTCCAAAGTATCCATGAAGAGCTTAGGACTGGCTGCAACATCATCATATTTCGCAAGAGGCAGAGGATAAGGATGATAGTTAGAGGATGCTTCTTTCATGGGCCATGGACTTCTGGCACGAGAAGCTGACGCCATTGTCCACTCCTTTCCACACCCCTAACCTTCCTCTTTCCTTTCCAGTTCAACCATCAACCACTTATTATCTACTCGTTCTTCACTGCATGGCAAACACTATTACAAGTGAGAGGGAAAACAACAGAGTCAACAAGGACTACTTGAAAATCAAGAAAAAACTAACACTTGCAGGCAGCACCAATGGCGTGGAAAAGCAACAAAACCGACGAAGGATTTGCCAAAACCTACATGAAGTGTTTGGAAAGATGAGAAAAGACGAGTGAATACAAAAAGACAAAACCGATACAGATAAGGGAGTAAGGATTAATGAAAACAAAAAACAATAAAATAAAATAAAATAAAACATTCCAATCACATGCAATTTGCAGCTGAGAATTGAAGCAACAAGATGGGCAACCTTCTTGACTGCTGAAATGACTCCCCGTACCAAGGATGATATTCAAAACCCAAGAAAAACCCATGGTACAGCATAGCTGTCATTGCCATGAATTCCTCCAGAGTAACAAGGATGTATCAGAAAGAACTCGTCAAAGCGCAGGCCTTTTCTACCAGAGGGCTAAACATCCTTTTAGGCTCTGGTAATTGGTAATAAAGATCCAAATACAAAAGGTCACCTTTCTCTCTCTCTCTGACCCAGAGTTCACAGGCGGCCATGACCTTGTCTGGCATTCCAAAGATATTACAATATCTGATAGGACAGTTTCGGACATAGAATTAAATAATGAATGGTATCTCAAATGAAAGTCTTAACACTCTTTTTCCTCTCTTCTTGTTCCCTACTTTCTGACACCGTTTCTGGCTGAAAAGATTTAGAAGATACTATTACTAATGCCATGGTCCATGGGGTAGCAGTAGATGTGGGTAGTGGCTATCAATCAAGAAAAGCTACCTTTTCTTTAAATAGAATGTATTACTCATATAACAAAGCAAGCCCAGATGAAGAAAATGACATACAACGCTTCTTACTCTAAGCCAAAAAAAGAAAAAGAAAGGAAAGAACTTACAACAGTGATGGATTTGGCGTATGAAAATGAAATGACATTAAGGAAGAAGCTTAAGACTCAGACAAATGAAAGCCTATATGATAAGAAAAGGGTCGAATAATTATATATTCTTCTCTCTATTGAAAATATTCATATTTAGATGGTAGCACTGGTGGCGAAGAAAAAGCAACCCTAAGACAAATGTGTCCCAAATATGTTTCACTACAAGAGAAGATAACAAGGGTATTTCTCGAAATTAGGCTCCCCTAATTAAGATGGAGTGTTCAGACAATAAAATGTGTATGTGTATATATATGGTGGGTGCCCAAATCGAAGACCCATAAAAAGGAAATAATAATAATGACGATGGATGTAAAAGCAAATGCAGTCATAAAGAATACTGGAGGTGGGTGAAAAGTAATTGGGTATTAGCAAAACGTTGTCCAATTGATTTCCCGATTGAAACGGCACTCAAAGGATATCTAAGGCTTAAGCAAAGGAATATGGACCAAAAAAATAAGGGGTGGGGATGAGAGATGGGTGCCGTAACAGCAGCTCCTTGCTGCAATTTAATACAGCCATTTAAACACCATATAGAATTAGTAAATACCTTAATATATACATTGTCTAATAACCATTTTAAAAAAAGAAAAAAACCTCTCAATCTCGATGGTTTTCGCTTGAGAAATATGTGCATTATGTGGGCTATATTTGGTCATTTATATTGTACACGGTAAAATAAAGGTGGTGGGTCTCTTATAAATAGGTTTCTATTTGTGGTAACAGAGACTATACGCTTGTAAATTGACAGCATACATGTAGCAATGGACATGTCCTTTCAATATGTATTTTTGGAAGATAACTACTACGTATATGATTTTATAGAATCTGTTAGATCTACTTTATAATCTGGCGTACTATATCAAATTACGGCAATTTATAAGTTAAATTTTATATAATTTATTTGTTATTAAAATATTTTCCTTTTCGGATTATAAATATGTAAGGAATAACGATATAAGCACGTACTCCATACGGACTAATTTACATGTCCGTCCATGTAAATTGATTTGCGTAGAGGATCCCACTTTTACATTTTTTTTTTTTTTTTTTTTTTTGAAGATGGTTAAATCTAGCATCATCATGTCAGAATAATATAGAAGGCTTCTTATGTATGTAAAGGTAAAAAAGATTTCTCAAGTTGTTACTAAAATCTAATATCTTATAAAACTGGCATTGGCTTAGCCAGCTGACAATGAAATGCGAACATTGGTTAAGATGTCTCAAAAACATTCTATATTGGCTTAGCCATAGATCAATCAAGATTGGCTTTTGCTACAGTTGTTCAACAAATATGCAAGGAACTCTATCTCTAGGCAAAATATTTTAATTGTTATTTTCTCCCTCTTTCCCCAATGGTTATCATCTTGCTCAATATGTCAATTCTAGAAAACCTTGAAATAATAAAATAATAATAATAATTTAGCCAACTTTATACCTAATTCAATATGGGATGAAATTGATTTAATCATTGAGGTAAGCTAAAGTCGCTTGTATGTCCCCCTTTTAGCTCAAATTTGGCTACAATTATACAAAAGCTCATGTAAATGTTTTAAGTGGAAGAGAAATAGATACATAAATTTAACATGATTTCAATCCTGTTAATATCATAAGTTTTGCATGAACTTTTTGGGAGGACCACCTTAAACCCTCAACTCAGTGTCTTATTTGAAATTGAAGTCAGTTTTCTTTTCCACTCAACAAATATAAATTTTAAAGTAAAGAACTATAATATATAGAATTATTGGAATGAAAACTTTACTACTCTTATTGCAATAGAATGAAAGCATAGAAACAACAAAAATACAATACTCAATAATTAAAACAAACAATTAGAAAATTGCAAACAAATTATAGAAATGAAAAAAAAAAAAAAAACCCCAAGAGTAAGCATGAAAAAAACTCAAACCAAAAGGAATGCAAGAGGGTGGCAGAGCCACCTAGGAAGGCCCCCAGGGGTGGTCTGTTGTGAAAGAAAACAAAGTAGAAGAGAGCAAAATGAAAAGAATCTATTAGTATGATGAGCTAAAGAGCAAGTAACCAATATTCCTATCCTGGGTTGAGGCCTTGGAGTCTTGAGATTAATCCTTGGGAGCTGAAGTCTTGGTGAGTGACACATGCTCTGAAACTGAAGTCTTAGGATATATCTTGACATCCCATGCGTAAGTAAATGGGAATTTCACGTAACAAAAGCTTGTTTCAAAGGTGGAAGAAATTGTTTGGGTACAAAGGAACTAGGGTCCGACCTGTTAGAAGTCCATTGCCAAGAATAAAAGAAAAGATAAGATAAGAAAGATATAAAATCAAAGGAGACAAACTGACATGCAAAAATGTGAAGGTGACATAAAATAAATAGGACTTAGCTACTTTAAAGAAAGAAGAAGACGTATTCCTCATATGGTCATCTTCACTCTCACATTATTCCTTTAATGTCAAATAAATCATAAAAACTACTGGAATGTGCAAGTTGGCTAAAGGGTATTTGATTCCAAGAAAGTCACAAGTGGCATCATAAAAAAGCAGCCAATAAAGTGTTAATCTTCTTCACTTTATCTCACTCACATGTGGATAGATAATGTTTAAAGTTTGAATCAGTCAACTCCGAATAGAAAAAAGCATAACGATAGAAAAGAGCACTCTCAACCATAAGAAAAGTAGAATTTCATCTAGTGGGCACATCATGTCTCAGCCCTTTCTTAGTATCCAAAGACATTTAATTAGTTGATTCTAAAAACTTTTGTTTCCTTATTTGTAGTCATTTGACATACTTGATACTTTTACGAACATTTTGGATAGCACAATCAATCTCTTTTAGCCCATCTTGTACTACCAAATTGAGGATATTCGCACAACAACGAAAATGAAAGAACTCACCATCACAAACAAGGGTTTTCTTAATGTTCAATTGAGTTCTTAACATATCTATCAAAACGTCATTAGAAGAAGCATTGTCTAATATTAATGTAAAAATCTTGTTTTCAATTCCTACTCACATAGCAAATTATAAATTTTTTCAGACAAAAATATGTTATTATGTAGTAGTGGCAGAAAAGAAAAGTTCAACACCCTTTTTTGTAAAACCCAATTCTTATCCAGAAAATGTACCGCAATGCACATATAACCATCAATGGTTATAGAAGTCCACAAGTCAAATGTCAAACTAATTCTACTAGGAGTATCATTCAACATGCATTTAACCCTTTTTTATTTCTCAATGATACATCTTAACCAAATTAGACTTAGCAATATTTCTAGATATAATTGGAAGATCTAGACACAAATATTGTAATAAATATCTCACACCTAAACATTTAAAATATCGAAAAGACAATTCATGCTTCGCAATTGTGCTGACCAAGATTTCTCTAAATTTTTCAGTCTCAAATTTAGAAACGCTTACCAACATTGATCCACTATTTTTTGCGAACATCAACTAACTAATATCTCATGAACTTCTTTTAAGGCATGTCTCAATGTGAAGTTTCAAATTTTCGGTTCCATATTTGCTCACTACCAATTATGTAGCTCCACACATCTTACACTTGGATCGTGCTTTACCACCACTTTGTCAGAATTATGAACCACCTGAAAATAACTCCACACATTTGACCGTTTCCTTCCTTTCGCTTTAATTTCCTCATTTTAAAAACTTTCTAAGACATCTTCCAGCACATCCAAGTCAATTAAATCTTCACCTACTGCCTCACTCATCCGACATTAAAAAAAATCCAACATGAAAATAAGCAACTATAACACAACAATATAATGTGGCATGTCCACACAGCAACTATAGTAAATTAAGAGCTAAAACAAAGTAACTACAGCAGATAAATAGCCAAAACACAACAACTATTATGCATATCTATAATCTATTATGCAACTATAATAGGTAAATAGCCAAGTACAATAAACTAATTTGAAATTGAACTAACAGTACTTAACACTGCCTCCTCACAGTAATTGAAACATTAGGTAATGTCACAGCAAACAAGCAAGTAATGGCTACATTTTGCTAGCTAGCGAGCTAAATCAAGTCTGGACGTCGGTGCAACCAAAGAAGGTCACACAACATATGGGCTACGCCACCAGAACTCATTAATCTTCTTCCCAAAACTTTTAATAGGTTCTTATCTAAACTTTTTGTCATAAACTTAATATTTTTAAAAACTATGGTTATCGGATATAGAGGATTCCAAAATAAATGTGACCAAAAAAAAAAGCAAGAAGATACTAAAAAATACAATAAAATAAAGCAAGTCTTTCAGCATAAATATTTTACCAATTCTCAAATGAAATGACAACGAGTGATCTCAATATACTACTACAGCCTTCTTGACCTGCTTTGAGAGAATGGTCATCTATGTCAAATTTTACACAATGTAGGAGAGGAAACTACCTTACCATAAAGTTCCTAAACTTTCATTGGGATTACTAGTGATTTTAAAGCTTCTAAACAATGAGAGAAGCATACTTGAGAGTCTTGGTAAGTTCTAACAATCTGTTTATTTCAATCAGCCAATGAGAGACCTTGTACATATTCTGTCCTTCAGTACTTTTTAATAGGAGTTTCTTTTGGTATGTTATGCATGCATGGTTACACATTCTATCCTTCAGTACTTTTTAATAAAGTCTATTGCTTATAAACAAAATTTAGTAGCTAGAATAACAATCACATTTCTTATGTAGATGTTTGTAATACAAATGAATTCATATATAACACATGAAGCATCACCTTTATCTCTCAACACAATAATAAATATTATGCACTTATCTTTATTGACAATATGAACAAAGTAGTTACAATGTTCTTCCTCCTTGAATGCTCTAAGGAAATTGTTATGCGTATGCTTGCACTTGAGATGAGTTCCATTTTGTGTTCCAAGATTAATATTCTAGGTGCAGAAACAGCTACAAGTCAATTCATATGGTTGCTTAGTTCATAGGTCACAAAACCCTTCATTTTTTCTTGTGGGCTAAATCCATAGCTGCCCCATAGAGGAGGGCAGACTGGCATTGCTACTCCTTATTGGAAAGTGCTTAACTTTAAATGTTCCTGATGGCAAGACTATGGTAAAGAAAGATAAGGACCTTGACCTGCTTAGACCCAATAATTGGATTTAGCTTGCTAAAAAGCTTGTCAAACCTCTATCCTGCAATACATGGTTGCATGAAACATTATCTAGCTCTTCTATGAATTGAAGAATTCAAGATGATGTTGCGAGGCTAGTTGAGAAAAGATTGCAAAATTAGTTATCAACCTAGCTAAATTATATGCATATAATGCAAACTACATAGATAATAGAAACAATCTTATAAAATTGAAATAATTTTATATCATCTTGTTCCAACTATTATAAATGTTGTAGAGAATAATCTAAATCAAATGAGTGCAACTTCATGTGTATAGATCAGAGAATAAGATAAGGATGGAGGTAGCCTACTTACTTTCTTTGTCAGGTGCAACTTTACATTCTGGTAACTCATTAACTCAATGTGATATTGATATGCAAGGAATTTGAACAAAATCTTTTGGAACTTTCGTTTCTTTTCCTCAATACATTAGTTTGGATTTCCTCCATCAATGTACAACTCCATTTTGCCATAAAATATAGATAAAGAAAACCCCTAATGAGTATAAAGTAGACAAGAAAGTACTAAAGAATGAAGTAATTATAAGTATGAGAGGAGCTAGAATTATGCATATTGAAGAACTTCATACACCATTTAGAGAGAGAAGCTAGGGTTTCTTTTCTGTGCATACTCAACTGCCCTGAATGGGGTATTTAAAGGGTTTGTAAGTGAATATAATCTCTCATGGTTTGTCCTCAGCAGACCATGCTTTCATAATTTCCATATTTAATATTGTATTGAATGTAGAGAAAGAGACACATAACAAGTAATACTTGATACAACATTTAATATAATGTTTAATTGGTACAATAATTAAACTCTATTTCCATTTCTATAACAAGGATACTCAATTGGTGCAATAACTTAATGCCTTGTAAACGTATTATGATATATAAAAATTGTTGATTTCTAATTCAATTTTGAATTCTTTCATACAAAAAATTATAAATCTCATACCAATCTTAATAGGGTTTTATATCAAATGTGTACATCCCATCCAAAATAAATCAACATTAAAGTCTCTCTTTCATTAATCATTATTATTATCTCCACCTGTATTTTATAACCAAATGATATAAACGAATATATTCTCCAAAAATTATTTTGTTTAATTATGTTACTTTCTCCTAGAAATTACAAACCTAATAGGATTTTTTTTTAATATTTTATGAACTAGATTGAATATTTTCATTTAACTTAGCCAATCATATATATCATTTGGGTCCCTATCAATCACTATCTTGTTAAATCAAACACCTAAAAGATAAATCACAAGAAAATCTTAGAAATCACAATACACACATACTTAAAGTAGAATATAGCAACAATGTCTATTAATGCTAGAATAACATGCTGCAACCTTTTTAGGGTGGAGGGAAGGGACTTGTATTTATTCGCAACAAATCCACACATCATTATATAATTCGAGAATTTGCTCCATAATATATGAGAAGGACCTTCTTCATTTCATGTTAAGTTAATAATATTGATCATTTCGTACAAAACTTGAGATATTTTTTCTATTTTATTCTTCAGCATAATGTGAAATGATCACAATAGTTATAATTTTATATTAAATGAAATACTCTCCATTTCACTTGAAAATTGAAATGAGAGGATCCAAATCCCTAACGTACAACTGTTTGAATAAAATTACATCCAAATTATCCAATAACTAGACTTTTAAAACCCGCATACTCAACTTCTGTAAGTGCACAAATCTGACTTTAACATAGAAACTAGCAGCTTCATATACATCTACTTGGCAACACAGCATAAATAAAAAACCTAACTTCCATCCAGTAAAATTCTACCTAGCACATAGAAATAGAGCCAAAATCACAAGGGACAAGCAGCCATCACACTAAATTTCAACAAATATGAAACAACCGTCATAGCATAATAAACGTCGTGAGCCAATAACTATACCATTAGCCCACAAACAATCAATGCCAAGCACCACCATGTAGCTGGTGGTTTGTTTGTTGTCAAGGTTATAAACGTTTTCCCTTGAAGGTGCTAATCATCCACTGCATGCTATTGTCCATGCTCCTTTGCACGTAAAGTATGTTACACTTGTTGCAAAGATTTTGCTAAAGTTACTAAGAACATCAACATTTAGGTTGTGCTTGGCCACTAAGAATTCTCAGATAAGAATTTTAAGTTTTAAGATAAAATATTAAAATATTATATTTTAATATTATTATTGTTTTGGGATTTGAAAAAGTTAAGAAAAAGTTGAATTATTTATTATATTTTGTATGGGGATTTGGGAAAGTTGTAATGATGAGATGAGAATTTTGATTTTAAGATAAAAATTTCTAATGGCCAAGCACATCCTTAACCTTTTAAATGGTTAAAGATATTCATTAAAAAAAAGGAACCAATATGTGTGTGTGTGCGCGCGCGCGCATGCACCAAATGTAGCTAGTCATATTTGTTGAGCTATTGAAGCATGTCATACATTCTGCACCAATAAACAAGTAGTGAACTCCCATACAATCAATAGAGAAAATGAGGATTCTCTTTAACATCAAAGAAGGTTCCATGTTGTAAAGGGAATAGCTTTCCTCATGCATGGCTACTATTTTACTTATATAGTATTTATAAAAGAGAAAAACAAGCATTATAGTTGTCCTACTAGCTGTAGAGAAAGTAAAAATGAAAATATACAACTGGTATCTATCAAGACTAACAGATATATTTCCATTAAACGTTAGAATAATACACTGCTAAAATAAGTAAGAGAGATCCTAACATCCATTCATGGGTAGAGATATTAGCAACAAATCATAGAAATGTGTTTCTTCCCTCCCCCTCAAGCTCAAGGTGGGATTGGCCTGACACAGAGCTTGCCTTGGTTTGGCGTAAACTTAGGGTTGCACAAGAATTTTGTAAAAATGTTGATCACCTGATCTTGTCCAGATACATGAGTAAGAATGATAGCATCACTAGGGACTTATTCACGTACAAAATGAACATCTACTTTAATGTGCTTAGTGCGATGGTGGAACACTGGGGTTTTAACAATGCTGAGAGCACTTTATTATCAATGTAGTGTAGGGGAAGGCAATAGATAGCCAAAATTCTTGATATTCGACCTCAATCATTGATTAGGAGATCGTAGCTTGCTTCTTTGTAACCCGTGTCAATAGATTACTACCCATAAAGATTGCAAAACTAGTGGTTGAACAGTGGTCATCTAGAGAATTTGCCCAATCCGCATCACATAATCCAGTAAGAGCATATATTGGACTTTTGGCAAAGTTGAGACCAATATTGAGTATGCCCTTTAGATAATGAAAGATCCCTTTAACAGTAACAAGATGAGGTTTACAATGGGGTCTGCATGAATTAACAAACAAAATGCACAATATAGACAATATCAGGCGTAGAGCGTGAGATGTTGGAGAAAGCCAACCATTTGTTGATACAGTGTTGGATCCATGAGAGGAACACCATCAGTGGTAGAGGGCTGGACGTCGAAAGCCAGAAAAGTGAAAACAGGCTTGACTCCATCAAGTCCAAACTTCTGAAGCAAGTATAGCAGATAATGTGTCCAACTTAGAATAAGAGCATTACCATCACAAGTTACTTGAATACCCATAAAATAATGCAAAGCTCCTAAATCCTTCATGTGAAATACTTGTGATATGTGAGATAGAAAAGTGTGGATGGATGAAACATAAGAGCTAGTGATAATGATGCCGTCTGCATAGATTAGGAGAAGAATAATATCAGAGCATTGACAATGGACAAATAGTGATGTATCGTACGAATACCTTTAAAATTTTATCTATTTAATATTTATTGGTGATAACCTCATCATGGAGTAATTGATCATTAATATTTATTTCCATATTTATTGTTGGATATGTTGATAATAGATAATTAACTTTTGGTTATATGTTTCTATTAGTTGGCAGAGCAATCTCATGGAAAAATGTAAAATAGACCATCTGCTACATCTACTGTAGAAACAGAGTTTGTGGCATACTTTGAGGACACAATCCATGGTTTATAGTTATGAAACTTTATTGCAGGGTTTGGAGTTATCGACATTAGTGCCAAGTTGCTGAGAATTTAATATGATAATTCTGCAGCTGCATTTTTTTTCAAATAATGAAAATTATTCTAATGGTACTAAACATATAAAGATAAAGTGTTTTTCCATTGAGGATGAAGTTAAGAAACAATTAGTGTTTATAGAGCATATTAATATAGAGATCATAATTTCAAGTCTATTAACTAAATAGTTGCCACAAAAAACATTTAAGGAACATATTAGGAGAATGGGTTTTTATTCTTTATTCTAACCCTTAATGCCTATCATGTTATGGATTTGCATGATGTTTATTGATACCATAAGACATTTTGAAATCTCATTAAATAAGTTTATGAACTTTCTTGTTTTCTATTTTGTTTGTACATATGTGATTGGATAAATGTTAGTAAATGGGCACCTCGTGACCCATGTAGTGTTCACATGGGCGGGAAATTTACAAGCAGTTAATTTACTACCCACCACAAGTAAATAATTAACTCTCCTACATTGTCAATTAATTAACTTATAAGAAAGTTAATTAATCATCCCATTACGTTAGCTTTGGATGTGGAAAAAGGGAATAAATGTACAAACAAAGGCCTCTCCCCGCTCTCTACAATTTCTTGTACAACCATCTTAAACTTTTGATTTTGAAGTGTGAAATTATTTTGGGAGATTCTAATTGCCTCATAAGTGATATAGAGGTCTAATCACAACAGTTTGACGTGGACTTGTGGGAATTCCGCTACGCTTAAAGTAAATTAACCTTATTTATGAATCACGATTGAATGAATTGTTTGTGTTAAGGTACATGGAAGGGACTATGTCGTCTCATTGACAAAGAATCGCCATGACTCACTCTAGTGGTTCATTTGGCTATGGTATTTATAATGACCAACTTAAAATAGAGATGAATTTGGCTTCTGCGCCAATTATTAGAAGTACAAAAAAAAAAAAAAAAATCAAAAAGTCAGTTGAACCAACCAGTTCATAATTGGTTTAGATTGGTTTCAGTTATTAAAAATTGAAACTAGATCTAACTTGGTTCAATCTTGATTTTCATGTTTTGAAAACCAATTTAGACTAAACAGAACTGAAATATATATTTTTTTATTTTTTTATAATATATAAAAAAATTGTTATATATAATTTTTGTATTATAATATATATTATTCTTAAACATGAATATTAATATTATGTTATTAATATAAACTTACTTTTGATATATATTAATATATATATATATATCATGGATAAATACATTTTTGGTATAATAAATTATAATTCTTTTTTATAAATACATCTTTACACATTTGATCATCTATACTTATATAAAAAGTCTAGAAGTTATATAGACTATAATTAAATTCAATACTATACTAGTAATTATTATTAAATAAGATATATATACTATAATATAAATAAACTAATAGTTTAGTATATGTAAACATCATATTATTACTATCATACAGGAATTAGACTCTAGTAAGGGATGGGGAAAAAAAAAACCAAAAAATCGGCTAGACAAAATCGAACTGGACTGAAACTGGAAAAACCAAATATTTCGATTTCAATGATAAATCAGGCCGTATCGGTTTTTAGATTTTCAAAACCAGTTTATATCAATTCAGTTCTAAAATATATCTAAAACTAGACCGAATTGGACTAGTTACACCTATATCCATAATGTTAATCTTATTGAAGCTATCACTTTGCATACAGGCCAAGTGGTAGAATGTTATAATTTAATGTCCCACATGACTTAAATGGTTATCTATCCTAATTATGTTAGAACAATGTTTAAACAAGAGAATTGGTTTTTTTTATTAAAACTCCTACTTTGATAGAAAGTGGAGTTGTAGTTGTAGATGGAAGCTGATTATCTCTTTACCCTATAAAAATATGCATATAGCTATCAATTTGTGTAGAGAAGTCGTTTTTTGGTATTTATATTATTTTTAGATCAAGTCTTTTTTTTTCTAAGCATTTTTAGATCAAGTCTAGAGAAAAGTCATAACTAAGAATTTCAGTATGTCTTTTATAAATATTTTGATATTGTAATAATCATGATAGTCAAGACCCTAGAATTATTTTAACATATTATGTTGATTATTTATTTTATATAAACTTACATGTTGGTCTTTAAAGAAAGACAAGTACCTATTAAGCATGTGATAGGCACATGCTTTTTTAAAAGTCCAAGTTACAAAATTGGCATGTGTTCTATCTTCGAAAAAAAAACATGTGCTTGTCAAATGCTTAAAGGACACATGTCAATTTTTTTAATGAATTGAAACAAACTTCTTGAATCCACGTTGAAAGAAAATCTTGTCCTTGTAAGAATACCTAATAATTTATCTATTTTCCTCTCGTTTTTCTCCAACACAAAGATGTCACAACAGCTATAACTGTTAACCCGACCCGACAACCCATGTTCCAGCCCAACCCAATTCAGTGATATTCCGTTTAGCCCATTAACTGATAAGAAAATCCTTTCAGAATAATCGGGTGCTCCAACTCGACCAAGTTTTTTTTTTTTTTAATTTATTTAATGGGAGGACTTTTATCCTATGCAACAGATGATAGTCTTTGCTGGAGATGAGGTTAAATATATGGCCTAACAAATGTAATGTACCAAAAGACCATAATCCATCTGCCAAAAGCTATTAATTAGTATCTCAAATACTGACTTTAGTAAATGCCGGTAGAAAATTTCAAACATTTTTTCTGGAAAAAATCGTAACAGGAGACAAATCATTGATCTGCCGCATGAGTCTAGAGCAAATTCAGGGACATAAACATACATAGGAGTTGAATTTCCATGCTCTCCAATAGAGTGGAGTGGTAATCTTAATAGACATATTGACCAGACAACAGAAAATGACAATTTTGTTTCACCTACAGACATCATAAACAGAAGAAAATAAATATCAAGAATTAAGAGGACAAAATAAAAATAATTCTAAAACATGAAAGAAGTCATAACGAGCAATGCTACATATAGTCTCCATTTGGGGACTACAATGCAGGCATAAGCAATTTTATCTTTAAAACTTTTTAAAATTACTAAAATATCCCTCATAAAATGATATTTTTTTCTTCTTTAATAAAAGACATGTCAATACAGTTCTCAAGTAGAGATTGCAAATAGAATTTCTCGATGAAAAAAAGGTGTTTCTGGTTTATGACTGCATGCCCCATTCAGAGCCTCAAACCGCCTACTTTTCAGAAGACCAGAAAACATGGGGACATCGCCTCTCAGTAGGGAAATTCGGGCCATTCACCAGAATGTGAAGACGAGCAACGTGATGCTTTACTCCCATTATAATGCCCGATTTGGTATTTTTGGCTTGGCAAAGTGGTTAGAACATGGATTCTAATAAAACAGAGTAAATGCATTTGCACACTAAGTGTTTGAATAAAGCTCTTAAGAACGTCCTCACAGAAACCTCACTTTTCATTCATTGAATATTTTCCTTCATACATTACAGCATATACGAGGTCAGTATATATAGACCTTTCCATAACAGATTTTGCAGTCTATTGCCATTCATCTTTTGACACCTGCCTAGCCTAGTTTATTACAAGAAGATTCTGCAGACTTATTCTCAACTATTCTAGAAGAGTCTTTGGAAGCACACAATTCTGCTGCCTTAATAGATTCGAGTACCAAACCAGCAGATCCTCGATCCAAAATCACCAGTTTCGGCTGGTAGAGAACAAGAATTGATGGGCACAATTTTTTATTTGCCTTTTGCCGCCTGAGAGTTTCCAAAAGCATGGTGTTACCACTGCAAAATCCAATGTTTTCCAGCTTAGGGATAGTTGTTTCAGAGGTAGTGGTCGACGGGCAGTAGATCTCACACGAGCTGATGATCAAATAATTTTGCTCGACTGGATCTGAGGCTGATGAAGGAAAGCTTCTGCAGGCAGGGGATTCTTGGTTACCAGATGGATCTATGCTTTCGGATATGGAGATGTTGATTCATCTTGCACTCCTTGACACACCCCACAACACAGACTCGGACAAAACATGAAATTGCTCGAGGAAAGACTTTCAGGCAGCATTTTGTGGCAAACTTGGTCCATGACAGTCAGCACCAGCACAGCTGCCTCATCACACTATGTCACCCAAGTAACATTACAGAGTGAAGAATAGATGATGTAAACTGGGTTTTGTTTAGCTTCAAAATGCAACCCCCCCCGGAAGCATGCCTACATGTCTCTTTAGAGAGAATCTAGTTTTCTCTAGTTATATCTAAAAGTCTGCGCCATCCATTTCGTTTGAACCACTCACACAAAAGCTTTTTCAATAAAATTTAGAGAATACGGTAATAACAAATTATAAAAAGTATAATAAGATAAGCATCAGTAGATATCATTGGGATCCGCAAGATGGTCCAAACTACAAACATCTGTAAAGAAATCTTAAATGATTGAAACTAGAGATAATATCAAGTATTTACATATTTTTGCAACTATAGGTATATACACAAATTTATTAACCTGTCCTGTATTTGTTTAACCTCCTGTAAGAGGCATTTCTTCATCCGTGTCAATCCCAACCCATTTGATGAAAGCAAAGAGGAACTCCCTGAAACTGACCTGCCCATTCCTATCCCAGTCCATTTCTTCTGCATTTACTCAAAAGGAAAAAAATTCTAAATAAAAGGAACACTATTTTTTTTTTATAGGTAACAAGTAAGATTTATTGAAATAAAGATGGGCATAGCCCAGGTACACTGGAAGTATAAATGAGCATACACCTATTTAAGAACTAGAAATAGAAACAAGAAAATCATGGAAGCTTAGGCCATTAAAATCTAATGCAATGGCCCACAAAAACATAAAAGGAACACAATATTGAGAGGGGGAATAGAAAAATTAAAACAAACAAAAGCCAAATAGCAAATAATTTATACCGAATCGGGTCCGAGTGATGTGAGAAGGGGATTTCTCCCGAGGAGAAGCGTCATTCAATGCCTTGACCATGTCATTCTTATTCAGCTTTCCATTTCCATTCTTATCGAGAAACAAAAATACTTCAATTACAGTATCAAAAGTCGCTTCAAGCTGTGGTGAACCCAACCTTGAGCTCTGAAACAAAATTCAAAGCATTTATATATAATTGATCGGCACATAACTTACTATGCATGTCTAACTCTGAAATAAACAAAAGGATTGATATAAAGCATATCGTGAATACAGTATTAGAGGAAGAAGGCCCCTTCAGAAGATAGATAAGACAGAGAAGAACAATAAACTCATTGAATTGTATCCCTTCATGGCCATCAATGTCACATGAGTGGAAAAGATCCTCAACCTCCTCCTCGGTAAGATGGAGTTGCAGTTGCTGTAAGCATTTCTTTAGTTCCTCTTGGTCAATAGTTCCATTAGAGTCCTCATCTATGAGAGAGAGAGAGAGAGCCACTTTACTATAGACTTTTATGACAAGCTGAAAGGGGGAAAAGCTTCAGAGTTGGGGAATCAACCAAATCTTACCATACTGTTCAAACACAGCTCTAATGTTTTTCAAACTGTCTCTTAACTGAGGGAACTTCATAATTATGCTGTTAATTGACTTGAAATTGTGATATCCTGAGAAACCTTTCTTGGCCTCGACCATTTTCCTTTCAAGCTTTGCATCCAACCTCTTATACTTGTTTGGTGAGCTACAACGGTAAAGCATGCTTCTTACTTTGATGGATAAAGACTTCAGAGAAAGCCAGGGGCTAGGTGTACCTTTAAATAAGACACAGTGGGGAATCTATTTAAGCTCAACATATATGATGAAACCCATATCTTGCCTCCATATCCTACATCATAGTCACTCCACCAGTTATGCTATTATAACAATTGCATTACACAACCGCGTGATGTTTCACTAATCATACAAATTCAAGATCAATAGTATAAAGGCATTCTATTGATCTTGACAATATCAGCAGCATCAGCATACTCTGGTAATAAAAAAATAAAAAAAAAATGTTTTGATACAGGTGAATTTTACAATTTTGAAACTACAATTTTCTATATATCTGACAGTTGCAATTGAAAAAACAAAATGAAAAAGAATTTCTTTACTTCTATGCATGGGTTTTCTTTTGGATTGCAGAAGGAACATGTGAAAGTAGAAGGTAAGTATAATATTGCATAAGCAAGAGCTCTTCTTTTTTATTACAAGGGAAAAAAAGACACTGGATGGTGATGTTTCGGCAGCTAAGGTGCGAATTCCTTGTTGAGAATATCCTGTTCGACTGACAATAATTGTTTGGCAGCAGCAATAGTGACTCTGATGCAAGTTGTGACACTGAAGGATAGTGCTTATGACAGTGAATTAAGAATGATGCTCTTAGATATATATATATATATATATATATATGTGTGTGTGTGTGTATATATTTATATGGTTCTATATATGGCCGTGTAGTGGCAATTGTAGTCCTAATGGTTAGCAGTCATAATGCACATAATGTGATAGTGGTCCTACAATTATTGTCTACTTACGTTGGTTGTGCCCTATACTTTGAATAAAATTACCTTACTGCATCTTTGGTACAAGAAATTTTCAGATCTTCTCACAAAAAAGTAATTGACTTTAATCCAAACATCTTAAATTTTTTTAAGAAAATGTTTCTTTTTCTCTAAAATACATTTCATGCATCTAGGTTTCCATGAAAAATACAAGACAAACAAAAAAATAACTTCAGAAATATTTATTTTTTTAAAAAAACCCCTAAATAATTACAACTGTTCAAATCTACCTACTAACGTTCATAAACCATAATGCAGAACATAATTAAAAAGAGTTTATCCAATTTTTTTTTTTATCAGTAAAAACGTTTATCCAAATTTTCCTGTCTACTCTTACAAAAACCAATAAAGAACACATCTCAAAATTTTCTTAAAAAATTCTTTAAAAACTCAAACATTCCCAAAATTTTCCTTACACAAACATTGTATAAAAAAAATGTTTTCTCAACCCATTCACACCATACAAAAGTAGAAAGAACCAAAGTTACAGTAAAAATGGATCAGATTTAGAACTTATACGGATAAAGAGCCATATAAAAAGTGCAAGTGTGCATACAATTCAAACCCTATCAGTTCAATCAATTACGACAAAATAAATTGTATGCATTGGCTGTGGATCTGTGAAGTTCCAGTGTTGAACGACAGGAAAAGAAACAGTTGTATTCGTTAAGGGAGTTTGGTGCAATGTCGTTTGGCTCATTTAGTTGTGCGCTGTCATTTTACTTGTAATGCATGAGAATTAGATTGTGTAGAGAAACTGTGTCGTGTGGGTAAGTTGGGTGACGTTGTTTGAGTAATTCATTTTATAATACGGTGTCGTGTAGAATAATGTAAAGATTGAAGATGGTATAAAAAGTAAGAACCCAGAGGAAGAACTCATTCAGAAGTTCATTCTCTCTCTCTCTCTCTGCTTCTTGGAGATTGACTGTCTTGAATAAGTCACTGGAAAAGGGCCCATTACAGTTGGTATCAATAGTCATGGTGAAAGGGACTTGCTTTTTGCTCAGTTGAATGAGGCGATGATGCATTTAAGGCAGCAGCAGGAAAGGCAACAAAAACAAATAGAAGATACAATTTCAATTTTGATACAACAGCAAGAATCAGCAAGAATGGATAGAGAAAATCAAGATAAAAGGCTTACTAAAGTACTGCAACAAATTTCAAGAATTTCGGTTAGTACCTCAATGGGTAATGAAGATCCTAGCAGAAATGGCATTGACACTCAGAATCTTGAAGGTGTTGGAGAAGTTCATCATAGGGAAACTATT
This sequence comes from Carya cathayensis, assembly GCA_011037825.1. Taxonomy (NCBI): domain Eukaryota; kingdom Viridiplantae; phylum Streptophyta; class Magnoliopsida; order Fagales; family Juglandaceae; genus Carya; species Carya cathayensis. Next base: position 123,579 of record QGSO01000172.1, read on the forward strand.
GATAGAGGCTTTCCTAGGGGCATAAAGTTAGAATTTCCAAGATTTTCTGGGCAGAATCATTCAGCTTGGGTGTATAGAGTTAATCAATATTTTCTCTTTCACCAGGTTCCACCAGGTCAAAGGATATTCATAGCTTCTTTCCATATGGATGATGAAGCCTTAATTTGGTTTCAAGATGCAAGTGATGCAGGTGTTTTTCATTCTTGGGAGGAGTTCGAACAGGCTGTGCAAGTGAGGTTTGGATCATCTCCATGTGATGATCCACCGGAAGCATTAACAAGATTGAAGCAGGTGAGTACCGTCACAGCTTATAAATCTAAGTTTGAATTGATTTCCAATAGAATACGGGGCATTTCTTGAAGAAGTTTGTTATTGTTTTTTTTTATGATATCCTTGTTTACGGCAAGGACTTGGAGTCTCATTGTGTCCATTTGGCTGCTGTACTGGATACTTTGGAGAAGAATCAGCTGTATGCTAAAAGATCAAAGTGTCACTTTGCTTGTGAAGAAATAGAGTACTTGGGGCATTTGATCTCGAGGCATGGTGTTAAGGCAGATCCAAAGAAGTTGGATGCCATGGTTAACTGGCCTGTACCAAAGAATGCGAAGGGATTGAGGGGTTTTTTGGGATTAACAGGCTATTACAGAAAATTTATTAGAAACTATGGAGTTATAGCTGCACCATTGACAGCTTTGTTAAAGAAGGATGCTTTTGTGTGGAATTTGGATGCAACACAAGCATTTGAGCACTTGAAGTCAGCTGAATCTAGCCCACTAGTGTTTTCATTGCCTGATTTTACAAAGGTGTTTATCATAGAGTGTGATGCTTGTGCAAATGGTATAGGTGTTGTACTAATGCAAGATTAGAGGCCCTTGGTTCTCTTGAGACAAGCTTTGAAGGGTAAGAATTTATTGCTATCTACTTATGCAAAGGAGTTTTTGGCTCTAGTCATTGCAGTCAAGAAGTGGAGGCCTTATCTTCTTGGGGGGTCTTTTATAGTGAGAACTGATCATCACATCTTGAAGTATTTACTAGAGCAAAAAGTAGGCACATCAGCTCAGCAAAGATGGCTTTCTAAGTTGTTGGGATGTGAGTTCAGAATTGAATATAAAAAAGGGGTGGATAACAAGTTAGCAAATGCTTTATCAAGGAGAGATGGAGTTGAGGAGTCTGCAGCTTTAAATGCCATCACTGTTCCTAATCCAACATAGCTTGAAGATATTCGAAATGCTTATGATAGAGATCCAGTAGCAATGCAGCAGTTGGTGGCCTTTTGTTCTTCTACATTTGCCCTTAAACAAGGGATTTTGTTAAAAAAGGGAGGATCTACATTCCTAACTGTGTAGAGCCAAAGCTGAAAATTCCGCATTTTGTTCATGCCAATCCCTAACTCCCAATGGTTTATGTATCCTATCCTTTAAAATACATCACCAAAACTCTCTTTTTCTATTTTACATACTAACTTTTACAATATACCATACATCAACTTATCTATTCTTTCTTCATATCATTTAAATATTGTACCTTTTAATCTTTTTATTCATTTCAAATATTTTCTCTAACTAACAATAATATCCTCATATCTTTTGATATTTGCAATATCTCCCCATATACAATGTCATATAATTATGTTCTATTTTATATTAATCCAAATTTATAAGCTAAACCAAAATATAAATTAACTCAAAAAATAAAAAGAAGAGATTATATAATAAAAATATTGTCAAATTATATTAAAAGAATATCCATTCTCGATAATTCTTGAAAATATTCTCAAAAAATACCTGCCTTTATTATTAACAATATCAAAACTTTTGCATGCATAAAAGTCGAAAGGACTATAAACGGAGTGCTACAGTGTACATGAGAGATAAGAGAGTGGGGCCTGTGCAAAAGTGATAAAAGGGTTAGAATGAAAATAAGATAAAAAGGAAAGAGGATAAAATGAGAGAGAAATAATAAATAAATAAAAATGTTTAGAGGAATGAACAGTAACCTCTACATGTAGAGGATTTACTGTAGCTGAATGTAAAATAGAAATAGAATAGATGATCCAATGGAAGAGACTTTTGGCCATCTTTCTTTCTATTTTACAGAAATTTATATTTTAAAAAATCCATTGTGAGTGCTCTAGTTGGTCTTTCAGGATTTTATAAGTCATAGGACCAGAACAGATTTCTACTGGCCGGGCTTAAAATCTGAAGTGAATAATTTTATTAGAGAATGCGAGGTATGCCAAAAGAATAAGGTTGAGAATGTACATCCAGCGGGCTTATTACAACCATTACCTATTCCTCAACAGGTATGGACTGATGTTTCAATGGATTTTGTGGAAGGGTTGCCTATATCAAAGGGTAGTTATGGTGGTAATTGATAGGCTATCGAAGTATGCACATTTTTTAGCCTTAAAACAACCTTTCACAGCAGCTACAGTAGCTTTATTATTTCTGAGTATTTTCTTTAAGCTACATGGAATGCCTAGGAGCATTGTCTTGGATAGAGGGGCTACATTCACAAGTTCTTTTTGGAGAGAATTTTTCAAGTTACAAGGTGCGAACCTGTCTTACTCTTCAGCTTACCATCCTCAAACTGAGCAGGGAACAAATGCTTGGAGCATTTCTTGAGGTGTTTCTTGGGTGATAAGCCAAGGAGATGGTTTGACTGGTTGCCATTAGCATGATGGTGTTATAATACGACCTTTCATGCCTCCACCAAGTTGACACCATATGAGGCAGTTTATAGTGTTCCTCCTATTAAATTGCAGCAGTATATTCCTGGGTTGTCTCTTAACCAAGCAGTGGAGGAATTTCTCAAGACTAGAGAGGAGATTATGGGGATTCTAAAAAACAATTTGGTGTTAGCACAAGAAAGGATGAAATTGCAGTTTGATAAGCATCACACTGAGTGAGAGAGAGAGAGAGAGAGAGAGAGAGAGAGAGAGAGAGAGAGAGAGTTTATGGTGGGGGATTGGGTCTATTTAAGGCTTTAGCCTTATAGAGAAAGCTCATTAGCTGTTAGAAGAAACATGAAGTTATCACCAAGATTTTTTGGCCCCTTTCAGGTATTGAGCAAGATTGGACACGTAGCTTATAAACTTGATCTTCCTCCTCAATCACGGTTACATCCAGTCTTTCATATCTCATATTTAAAGAAGAAGTTGGGACAATACATTTCTCCATTGTCTATTTTACAGTAGATGATCATGGTGAGTTTATGCCTGAACCTCAGCAGATTTTACAAAGGAGAAGCAAGAAGGTCAATAGCAGGGTTTTGGTTGAAGATTTAACTCAATGGCAAGGAGCCGCACAGGATGAAGCAACTTGGGAGTCTTATTAGAAGCTCAGAGAAAAGTTCCCTCACTTTGTGGGCAAGGTGCTTTGATGGGGAGGGGTATGTAATGTGGCGTATGCATTGGCTGTGGATCTGTGGAGTTCCAGTGTTGAATGATAAGAAAAGAAACAGTTTAATTCATTAAGGGAGTTTGGTGCAATGTCGTTTGGCTCATTTAGTTCTATGCTATCGTTTTACTTGTAATGCATGAGAATTAGCTTGTGTAGAGAAACGGTGTCGTGTGGGTAAGTTGAGCAACGTCATTTGAGTAATTCACTTTGTAATATGGTGTCGTATAAAATGATGTAAAGATTGAAGAAGGTATAAAATGTATGAGCCCAAAGGAAGAACTCATTTAGAACTTCATTCATTCATTCACGTCTCTGTCTCTCTATCTCTATCTCTCCTCTCTTCTCTCTTCTCACTTCTCTCTCTCTCTCTCTACTTCTTGGAGACTGACTATCTCAAATAAGTCACTGGAAAAGGGCCCATTACATATGGAGGGGCTATGCCCAATGATTTACCGGTCGAAAGGCCCAAGGACATGTAAAGAGGCGCACGATATAAAGAATACCGAAAAGCCCAGAGGATGGGTCCAAAAACCGTGAAGAAAAGAATCAAAAGGAGTTAAAAACAAGATATGCTTAGCAACCACCCCCAATGGAAAGCTGAGAGAATACAGAAAGTGATGAAATAATATCATTCAAAATTCTAAATTCCGAAGGTAATCCGTTCCAATAAATCCTGGGCAAGATATGCACAACAATGAGCCTATATAAGCGGGTAAATTTTTATAATATTTGGTTTTGAATGGGCAATATTTTCTTGACTGACTTAAGCATCGGAGTATTTTGCAGGAGAAACCTCCACCAAGCTCAACCAACGAGGTACGGCCGCGTAATTGCGGATTGGAAGTAAGACACGTCCTTAACAGTTGGCGCCGTCTATGGGATTCTGAATCTAGCGTGATTCTCACATGCCAATTATAACACGCTCAGTAGCAAGCAGAACGATGGACGCCAGACCAACATCTGTGGAAGCACGGCTAGCAGTAGCAGAAGAGAAATTGAAACAAGCTCTAGAGGCCTTGGAAAATTTACAAAAAGAGAATGACGACTTGAGACAAAAGAATACTTCATTTCACGATGACAACGTGCTCGCACACAGTGAGCAGGGAGAAGGTGAGGCCCAGTGCAGGGACGACAAGCTCAACCAGCGAGGTACGGCCACGTAGTTGCAGATTGAAAGTGAAGCACGTCCTTAACAATACATCAATATGAAAGAAATTATGCAGCTCCAGGCAAAAAGTTAAGATAAATGATCACACTTTGCCTTATCATGCTATTCAAAAGAAGAAAGAAAAGATAAATAAAACAACGAGCTAAATTAAAAACATCAAGGGCTGGAAAATTACCCCAAACTATATCTAAACAACTTCAGATTCACCGGAACTCATGCCAGCCAAAAACCAGAAAAGACTTCTTCTACTCGTCTACCTACACTGCACACGCTGACAATGGGTCCCACACATCTTTTAATTTAACTTAATTTATCTTATTCCGCCTGCATCTTCTTCCACTTTGTAGTCTTTGTGGTCTTCCAAACCTGTTAAGGAGAGAGAGTTGAGGTCTCCAACGAGAAGAAGCCGAAACAACCAAAAAATGCTGCTCATACTCCACACTTTCAGATTATCAAGGATGCTCTGTTAGCTCTAAATAAGAAAAGTGGTCCAGCCCATACGCCATAGCCAAGTACATGGAGGAGAAACACTAGGCCATATACCCACAAACTATAAGAAGATATTTGGGTCTGCAACTAAAGAACTCGCTGCTGCATCCGTATTTTTTTTTTTAAATAAACATCAGAATAACCTCTTGTGCCTCTTTCCAAATCTCCCACCCGAGACAAAGTATCCAATCCTTTTCTCCTTTTTCTAGGAAGACAAAACATCCCTTTTCTCAACTAGAATAAACTCTTTTATCCCCTTTTCAGCTAACCCAGCCCTAATCTTTTCCACAAAAGGAGATATTCAATCCAAAATAATTTGAGCATGTAATTTATTCTGTGTATTCTTCTCCAGCCTTTTGCGTGAATGTAATTTGTTTGTATGTATATAAACTTGCAGAGAAGGCAAAGCGAGAGAGCATGTAGAATTTCGTATTTGTTCTGTGGGTATATTGTTTTGGATTTTTCAAGACCGCAGACGATCAAGGATGGGATTCATCTTCAAGATTTATAGACGGAAGAACAAGGTTGAGAGAGAGAGAGAGAGAGCCTTATCGACAGGGAGGAGAACAGGCAGACCCAGACCCTTTTGTCCCTATTCTCTTTTGTCCGGTTTATGAATTTCTCTTCAGACCCGGTTTGCCACGTAACTACGTGCGGTGTTGTAATGTTGTTAAGATAAATTATCACACTTTGCCTTATCATACTATTCCAAAGAAGAAAGAACAGATAAATAAAACAACGAGCTAAATTAACAACATCAGGGGCTGGAAAATTACCCCAAACCATCTCTAAACAACTTCAGATTCACCGGAATTCATGCCAGCCAAAAACCAGGAAAAAAAAGAAGACAAATATGAATACTAAAACCCAGATAAGATCTGGCATTGCCCACAAAATAGTTAACAGATTAAGAGCACAGAATCAAAATCTGAAAATTATCGAAAAAATAAAACAAAAGAGAAAATAGAAAAGGGGGGGGGGGGGGGGGGGGGGGGGGGGGCGCGGGGCGCGCGGAAGACTTACCCGAAGAAACTTTCATGACGTGAAAGAGGTAAAAGCCAGCTCTTAGACGAGAGGAAAAGGGTCGCCAAGAAATAAGAAAAGCAAAAGAGAAAAAAGTAAAGGTAATCAACGAGAGAAGAAAAACTGGTTTTCCCATCTAAAGTAAGTGGAGATGCCATTATTGCCTTTGACAAGGAGTTCTGGACATGCACCTCGTTTCGAGGACTCTTCCTTGTTTAAGCTTATTATCTGACGACACGAAAGGACACGCAATATAGGCCCTCTTGGCTCTTGCTTGGAAAGTTGGACATGTCTGGAATTACACCGTCTTTTGTTTTTGTTTTTTATACTTTCTCGAAGGCAAAGATAGGTTACGTGACATCAAATGTGCTAATTAGTATAAATATCTTTTTTTTTAATATTTTCTAAAGATACTTAATTATTAAATATATATATATATACACACATATTAATAATCCTTTTTTTACAAAAAGAAACTCTGACTTCTCTTTAAAAAAAGAACATATCATTTCATCAACTTTTGTCGGGGAGAGAGATGTGAGCTTCAGCTTCATTTTCTTCTCCATCTCTTTTTCCTTTTTCTCTTCATTTTCACTACATATTTGTGAATATACTTTTCTGGTAAATTTTTTTTCTACCGGTTCGGATTTTCTCAGATTTATTGCCCTCCAGCCATAAACAAACGACACGCGCCCCACCTTGTTGTTCTCCTGCCGCCGATCTGTTGGGACGACTCAGGTTTACACCCAATATGTCGGCACGTGGCCCTCACACACTGCTTATTTCCGCACGTGGTTTTCACGCATTGCCACCCTCCAACAGTTCTGCCAGCTATACACTCAGCACTAGCAGATTCTCCACCTTCCAATCCTTCATATCAGGCCAACTCCACCTCCATACCACTGGCGCGTGGCCCTCACACACCTCTCCAGACAAGCGGTTTGGCTATGTTTTCGCTGTAGATATATTCTTCTGATGTTGGTTTATCCGTGTTATCGTTTTCCTTAAACGGTGATCTTATTAAATAGACTAAGGATTTCTCCAAAAAATATCTCAAGACAACGGACTATAGTACACTGGCTTGAACTGCCTCCAGTAGTGGCTTACTTTCAGAACATCTCTTAAGATGGTACCCTCTTTGTACGGTTTGGGTAAAGACCAAGAAATTGGTCTCAAAACTCATTTTTTTTCCTTGTTTCCACCACTTTTGCACTGTAGTTTTTGTATTGAGGTATTTATTGGGAAACCCTACCCCCTCAACATGTATCATCTTTTATTTTAATGAAGTCTGCTTGATTAGAAAAATATATATATATATATTTACTAATAGTTATTTCCTTAACCATTAAGAAAAAATAAACAAATAAAAATTTATAAGTGGACATTTTTTGTAGACATATTTGGTAATCATATTATCATTTTCCTTTCTGGAATGTTGTGCCATTAAATTATTAAGAGATTGGATGTCAACAAAATAATGTCAATTCAAGTCTTAAAAAGTAAAAACACATTTATAAAACTCAATAATACCTCTAAGTTCTCAATCCAACTATTTAAAAAATGAATCACTCATCTTCATCACGAAAATGAGAGTAGGGATTTGATTTTCAATCCTTGAGAAAATGAGATTAAAAAAAGTTAAGAAAATAGTCTTCATATGTGAAAATTACGGGAAAAAAATTAGAATTTTTATATTAATTATGAAAATTCACTAATTTTGGCCAGTACACCGAAACCAGTCGATATTGACCAAAATGCACTGGTTCAGTTGGTATTTAACCCGATACGAAACACATACATTTCATGTACTGGTCACTATCCCAAAACGATAAATATTAGTTGGTACGGTACGAAATTTAAAACATTGGATTTACTACTTTTTTAACTTTTTATAAAAAATTAAATTTATCTCAACTTATTTCATACATTCAAACACATCTCAAAGTAGGGGCAAGGTGGATCTGTTCCTGCACCATGCACCATGCGGGAGAAGGATTTTCAACCCCAGCCCCCACCTCTGAGAGGTGGGGGCGGCGTTGAAAACCTTATCCATCCCAACCCCCACCTAGGCCAACCCATTTGGTCTAAAAGATTTTTTTGCTCCAAAAATATATTTTTGGATCCTGATTATAATATAATTTAAATTATAAATTAAATATTATAAATACAAAAAGAATTTAAATTCAATAGAGTTATATTTTGGATTAAGGTGAACCTTTATATAGGAGGTCAAAGCAATACAATAGTCATACTTAAGCAATATGAGACTTAATAGGGGCTTGTGTAACAACTCGCTCTTTGTTTCTTTTATAGTTATGAGCCTTGTTCTAGTGCCAAACCTTAACGTCGTGTTTTTTTAAAGATACCAAGTGGATTTTTAAAGCAAACCCGGTATTTTAAAACTTATGAATATTTTAAATATCATAAAAATATTTATATGTGATATTTCCATTGTTATCAGACTACACTTGTTTTTAAATAAAATAATTATAATATTTTTTAAGAGCTCCAAAAATATTATAATTGTTTAAAATTATTTAATTTAAATTATTTCAGTCATTTAAAAATATTACGATATTTAAATTATGTTGAAAACTTTAAATTAATTTAAATGGTTTTATTCTTTTCAAGTAATTAACAATACTTCATTATTTTATTAATGATAAAGGAATATTACTTTATGAACTTTAGTTTATAAAATAATATTATATTTTAATTTCTCTCAGTGTTTTTAAATTAAATAAATACTTACCCATTTTCAAATCAGTATTTAAACTCACCGTTAAATCGTTTGAAGATCCCAAGACAAAGGATAGGATTAAGACTCAGTTGCGTGGCACCAATGTTATCACAAAGAATTTTTTTAGGTGACTTCATGGAAACCCCAAGCTCACGAAAAAGGGATTGAAGCCAAGCAAGTTCAGAGGTGGTATTGGCAAGAGCTCTATATTCGGCTTCAGTGGATGAATGAGCCACAACTCATTGTTTTCGAGTGCACCAGGAGATAGGATTAGCTCCAAGAAAAATAATGTAGGCTGAGGTGGAGGTTCTATCATCAATGCTCCCTACCCAGTTAGCCTCTGAGTAGGCGAGAAGTTGAGGTGGAGACGAGCAACGAAGCTGGATCCCATGATAAATTGTATGTTTGAGATAGCGTAAGAGCCTCTTGACTACTGTCTAGTGAACTTCAGAGGGAGAGTGCATGAATTGAGCTAGCTTATTGACAGTGAAAGTAATATCCAGGTGAGTTAGAGCAAGGTACTGAAGTGCACCAATGACACTTTTGTAGGTAGTGCTAACAGTTGGGCTTGAACCACATTGAGTTGAAGTCGACTGGAGGTGGCCAGAGGTGTAGTAACATCTTTATCACCTTCCATGCCTATTTTATACAAAAGATCACGCACGTATTTGTGCTGAGAAAGAAATAAACCAAAGTTGGGATAACTTCAGCGCCCAAAAAAAAAAATGAAGCTACTCAAGATCCTTCAGAGAGAAGGAGCACCAAGCTTTGCAATGAGGGTGGTGAGGAAGCCAAAATCATTTCCTGTGAGGATCAAATCATCAACATAAACAAGAAAGTAAGCAACACTGATGTGATGATGATAGATAAATAAGGAGGGATCCGAGGCAGATTTGACAAAGCCAATGCCACAAAGGCAGTCATGCAAAGCACGATACCAAGCTCTCGGTGCCTGTTTTAATCAGTAAATGGACTTTTAAAGATGACAGACATGATGAGGATAGGCGGGATCAATAAATCCATCAGGTTATGTGACGCCCCCAAATTCCGCTTGGGATTGAACGGACATTTGAAGCGTCGAGACATGCAACACAAGGTTACCTGCCCCCGTTCATGACATATAAGATGCAATGTTCCTAACATGCATCTAACATTATGCAATATTCGCAGCGGATAATCTTTTTCTTTAGCAATACTATGCACCAACTAAATATATCCCAAATACTTGAAACATAATTCATACATAAAGGCATACTAAAAAGCCGTGATCACCACACTAGTCTAAAATGGTTGTGATCAAAAGAATACTTGAGATACAACTCCAAAAGTACAAGTATTAACCTAAGTTAAATACTATACCATCATCAACATCGCACCGTGGCCTAGTCGACCGTATTCAGTTGGTCAGATTCCAATTCTCCTTTGGGTCCTGTAACAAGATCTACCATTCGGGGGGAATGGTAGTTGGGACTACCACAGTGAGATTTGATTACAAATCTCAGTAAGTTAACATAAAACTTATACACAGGTTAAAAATGCATGCATGGCAGTAAAAGCATAAATGCATAATTATAGTCATACATAAACATAGTATAACTTGACATATAGCATGACTTAACCAGAACTTAAGCGTGAACTGAACTTGACTTAACATGGCATGAACTTAAGCTTAAAACATAACATGAACAATCAACATAACATGAACGTGAAACATAACATGGACATGAACATAACATAACATGAACGTGAGCTTGAACGTATCATAAACGTGAACATAACATGATGTGAACATGAACTTGGAACATAACATGAACATGAACATAACATGTACGTGAGCATAACATAACATGAACTTGATCTGAAACTTGACTTAACATAAACTTGGAATCTTATTTAATTGTCTTGATTAATAACGTGCATTAATACGTACTCCACAGTTGTTGTGGCCCCACGTATTCAAGTAACATAAAACATAATACGTACTCCACAGTTGTTGTGGCCCCACGTATTCTACATGTCACAATTGCTGTGTCTCATGTAGTGTATGCTCCACAGTTGTTGTGGCCCCATACTTCATGCTCCACAGTTGTTGTGGCCCCATGAATTCACATAACATAAAATATAATACGTACTCCACAGTTGTTGTGGCCCCACGTATTCTACATGTCACAATTGCTGTGTCTCATGTAGTGTATGCTCCACAGTTGTTGTGGCCCCATACTTCATGTAACATAAAATATAATACGTACTCCACAGTTGTTGTGGCCCCACGCATTATAAGTAACATAAATATAATACGTACTCCACAGTTGTTGTGGCCCCACGCATTATAAGTAACATAACATAAATATAATACGTACTCCACAGTTGTTGTGGCCCCACGCATTATAAGTAACATAAATATAATACGTACTCCACAGTTGTTGTGGCCCCACGCATTATAAGTAACATAACATAAGATATAATACGTACTCCACAGTTGTTGTGGCCCCACGCATTATAAATAACATAACATAAATATAATACGTACTCCACAGTTGTTGTGGCCCCACGCATTATAAGTAACATAACATAAATATAATACGTACTCCACAGTTGTTGTGGCCCCACGCATTATAAGTAACATAAATATAATACGTACTCCACAGTTGTTGTGGCCCCACGCATTATAAGTAACATAACATAAGATATAATACGTACTCCACAGTTGTTGTGGCCCCACGCATTATAAATAACATAACATAAATATAATACGTACTCCACAGTTGTTGTGGCCCCACGCATTATAAGTAACATAACATAAATATAATACGTACTCCACAGTTGTTGTGGCCCCACGCATTATAAGTAACATAAATATAATACGTACTCCACAGTTGTTGTGGCCCCACGCATTATAAGTAACATAACATAAGATATAATACGTACTCCACAGTTGTTGTGGCCCCACGCATTATAAATAACATAACATAAATATAATACGTACTCCACAGTTGTTGTGGCCCCACGCATTATAAGTAACATAACATAAATATAATACGTACTCCACAGTTGTTGTGGCCCCACGCATTATAAGTAACATAAATATAATACGTACTCCACAGTTGTTGTGGCCCCACGCATTATAAGTAACATAACATAAAATATAATACGTACTCCACAGTTGTTGTGGCCCCACGCATTATAAATAACATAACATAAATATAATACGTACTCCACAGTTGTTGTGGCCCCACGCATTATAAGTAACATAAATATAATACGTACTCCACAGTTGTTGTGGCCCCACGCATTATAAGTAACATAAAATATAATACGTACTCCACAGTTGTTGTGGCCCCACGCATTATAAATAACATAAAATATAATACGTACTCCACAGTTGTTGTGGCCCCACGCATTATAAATAACATAAATATAATACGTACTCCACAGTTGTTGTGGCCCCACGCATTATTATAACATAACATGTCTTATCTTTCTTAATGCATGTGATATTATTTAATATCATATACTTTTCTAACATGGCGTATACTTGTAAATGGCATAATATGATTTAATCATAAACATTTCATGGCATACATGTATCATATGGCATACTTAACATGGCATACTTATAACATACATCATTGTATGACAGAAAAGATTATATAACAGATAATTATTCATGAGAGATTAAATCATACGTAACAGATAAACATGTAATGACATAGCATGACATGGCATATACGATAACATACATACATAAATTGTAGTTCTCTTACCCATCACACATACACAATAAACTGATAGTAAGTTAGAGGCTAACTTACCTCGATCGTCGCGTTCTATGAGAATAGAGCGCGAGACACGAGGAACTGCACAACAGCTGGAAGAGGAACACTCAAGTCCTTAAGATTTTCACTTCTGAACTCAATTGCCATATTGTAAGCACTTGCAACACCACGGCCAACTTGAGGTTTCACTATACTCGGAAGAGATAAATTGACTTCAGAAAGCCTTTGCACTAAAACAAGTTCATTAAAATTATCAATAACAACCAAACAAACAACTCATTTCTCAATCCATATACTCTTAGCCATAGTCAACCACAAGATGACACCAGTCATCCCGGACTATAATCCATATCATCACTGCTTCGGGACACTGTCATACAGTTTCCCAACATTACACCATACGCTCCACACTTCTCTGCTACGCCATTCAACCCTTCGTGACACGCCATCCGGTGTATCACGACTTAGTACAGAGTACACTCACGTGAACTCTCTTCCATTCACACTACAAAACCCATCACTGCGATACACGTCTCACGGTGCATCGCTACGCGACACGGAGTACGCGCTACGCGTACTTCCTTCGCTACAACACTCATCAACACGATGCACATCACACGATGCATCGCCATACCACACGGAGTACACTACATGCGTACTCCCTTCCTTCTACGACCCACATCACTACAGCGCATGTCGCGCGGCGCGTCGCTGCATTACACAGAATACGCTACACGCGTATTCTCTTCACACAACCCGCCGTATCACATCTACGGCATCCATCTCACGCCTATACTTCACAGCACAGTCCACAAAACTACAAAATCAAGCCTAACACTTCACAACCACACTTCGTTTCACAACTACGCAGCGAACTCCACAAACACTAACTACACAGTCTACAGCCAACCAAATCAACTATGTTAAACATAAATAACTAAAGATAGAGGGTTAAGACAAGAGAGATGTGATTGCTGTCGGGAAAGAATCCAAAACTGATAATTTTAGCGGGCTGTTACAGGTTAGGCCATGAAGACATCCTCAGTTAAAGTGCCATGAAGGAATGCGTTGTTCACGTCCAGTTGAAGGAGAGACCAACCATTCATTACAGCGAGAGACAATATAATTCTGATTGTGGCAGGCTTCACAACAAGGGAGAACGTGTCTGTGTAGTCAAGACCAGGATGTTGGTGAAAGCCCTTCGCGATGAGGTGCGCTTTATAATGATCAATAAAGCCATTTGAGTTACGTTTGATGCGGAAAACCCATTTTGAACCAACTAAGTTCTGTCGGGGGTTACCAAGGACCAATTTCCAGGTACCATGACAGACAAGAGCAGTGAAATCCTCACTCATGGCTTGGCGCCAATGAGGATCCTTAAGAGCTTGCTGGACACCAGTCAACTCCAAAGTGGATGGGATTGGATGCTTGGTAGCAAGATAGAGCCTCTTTAGTTTATGAATATTATTCATTGCGCGTGTGACCATCCAGGCAGGTTGAGGAGGCCTTCTGTCAACAACTGGATCATCAGCAGATAGAGCAGGAGCCGTGCATGAGGTAGCACTATCAGAGGAAGAAATCCCAGGGGTGACATTGGTGCAAGGCACTGGTGGCAGGTGTTGGGGGCCAGCATTTTCCAAAATGGGATCCAAGGCAGGAGAACCATGAGGCACAGAAGTGTCAAGTGTCAGGAGTGGCGGAGGTAGGGACACAGAGGGAAGTGGTGGTGAATTTTGGGAGTTCAAAAAATGAGGGAAGACAGACTCATCAAAACGAACATGTCGTGATAGGAAAATCCTATGAGTGATGAGATCGAGGCACTTGTATGCACTTTGAGAGGTGGAGTAACCAACAAAGATACAGGAATGGGACTTGGGTTTCAATTTATGTTGAGAATATGGTTTAAGCCATGGAAAACAAAAACAACCAAATACCCGAAGTTTGAGATAATTGGGAGGGGGTTTGAATAGAATTTCGAAGGAAGACTTTAGTGAGTGCATAGGTTTGGGCAATCTATTTATGAGATAGACAGTAGCTTAAAATGCTAAGTTCCAGTAAGTGGGTGGAAGATGTGCTTGATGAAGTAAAGTCATGCCAGTTTCGAGAATATGCCGATTACAGCGTTCAACCACTCCATTTTGTTCAGGTGTGTGCGGAGCAGTTGTGAGGTGACTTATTCCATTGTGACTGAGATAGCTCTGAAGGGCAAAAAACTCTCCTCCATTATCGGAGTAGAGATGCTTGTTGGGAAGAGAAAATTGTTTTTCAAGTATTGCTTTGAGTTGAGGAAAAATAGTTGAAACCTCAGATTTTAGTTTCATGGGCAAATACCAACAATATTTGGAGTGATGATCAACAAATAAAACATAGTATCTATAGCATTCAATGGAGATGTGAAGGGCAGGACCCCAAACATCAGTGAATAAATATTCAAGAGGCAAGGAACTCAAGATACTAGAGGCATGAAATGGTAACTTCTGACTTACTTTTATTAATAGAGCATGAAGTACATAAGGAATTAGAAACATGATTATTGGCTGGTAATTGAAAAGCTTTGATTAAATGGGTGACAAGTTGCAGAGAGGGATGACCCAAACAATTATGCCAAAGTTCAGAAGAGACACGTTCAGTGGTGAAGACTGCCTTCGGATTTCCAACAAGAGAGGAAGATGCTGGCAGTGTATAGATACCGTTGTCACATGGTCCTTGCATTAGTGTCACCCCTGACATTGGATCCTTCACAAAGAAGTGATAAGGATGAAATTCAAGAACAAGGTTATTGGTTTTGGTAAATTCATGCATTGAGATCATATTTTTATGAATGTTAGGAACACAAAGAGTATTGTTAAGAACAACACTTCAAGTAGGTAACTGAAATTTAATAGTGCCAACATCTGAAATTTGCAAACCTAATCCATCACCTATTATAACCTCATTAGTGACATCATACTCTGAATGTATAGAAAGTTTAGACATATCAGACGTGATATGATGGGATGCTCTAGAATCAACCACCCAAGACTTATCAAAGGAGCCAGTAGCATCACAGTTTACAGTCGAAGAAGGTGGATTCCAAAATTTTCTACATCGGCGAGCCGTGTGACTTGGTGTAGCACAAAACTGACACACTATGGATGACCTGTTGGAGGAGGAATTTGAGTGGTGTTGCTGTGATGATCGCTGAGTAGACCGCGAGTTGGGATTGCTTCCGTTGGATTTGCCCCAATGAGATGAAGAAGAGGGACCTTTCTTCTGGTGATAGTTGGCAGTAGCAACGGTGGTTTGCTGCAGTGTCTCAAGGCGATAAAGCTAGGTCTCATGACTGACAAGCAAGTCATGCAGCTCTTCAAAGGTTAAAGGGTTTTCACGTGTGCGAATGGACCCTGCAATATCACGGTATTCAAATCGCAAGCCATTTAGAATGTAGAGCATGAGATCATCATTAGTGAGAGGTGAATCCACTAGTGCTAGTTCATCAACAGTGGATTTGACTTGCTGGAGATAATCGGTGACACTTTTGGCACCACGATTCAAGGACGTTAGTGTGTCCTTGAGCTGCATGACCCTTGTTCTGGAACAATTGGCATAGAGTAGGGTCAGTTTGAGCCAAGCTTCTCTGGACGTGCTAGAAGTAGCAATAAGGGGCATGATGGTTTCAGAAACTGAAGCGAAAATGCCATTGAGAAGAAGTTTGTCTTGGCAAATCCAGCGATTACGAGCAGCAATAACTTCTGTAGTGGGTGAACTCCAGGGCAGGGGACAAGGATTTAAGCCAATGATAAAACCTTGCAGATCATAGCCAATGACAAGACTGTCAAGTTGAGCACACCATGTAGGGAAGTTGGGGGAGGTAAGCTTGTAGGGAAGCTGAGCCTTGGCATTAATGGCAATGATGTTGGTTTCAGGAAGAGGAGGGGGGGAGTTGGAGTTGGTGGCAGAAGGAGGTGTTTGAGCCATAGCGGAAGGGAAGAATAGAGGATCAACTCGTTTGAGAGAGAAGGGCTCTTGATACCATATAAGGATATTGAAACACAGTTGTGTGTATTGTAAAAACTGTCACATGTTGTATTGCATATGTGATGAATATATATACACAGCTAATACTAAATCTATCATTGTCATTGTTGATGCCATCGTTCTCTCAGCCATTCATCCAAACATTACAACCAGAATCAAGAAAGTTGGAAGGAAACCAAAATCAAGAAAGTCATAGAAATCGACAAATCTCCAACAAACCAAAATGCATATAGAAAGAAAAGAGGAACCCATGGACTAGGAGTAATCAAAGTTTTGCAGCCCAATATATATATATATATATATATATTTATAATTACAAGTAAGATAACGCAAGGCCATCTAGCCCATCCCTTTACTAATTTAGATTTGGAAAGCACCACGAAACTTCACTATTTTTTTGTGTTTTCTTGACAAACCAAGCAGGAGCAAAATTTCCAACAAAACCCACAAATCAAAAGCACAAAACAAGAAGAAGGAACAAAGAGAATGCAAAAAAGGGAAAAGAAAACAGAGAGAAAAGCGAGGAAAAGACTTACCATTTGGCGTAGCTAGGAAGAAGATGGGAAAGAAGACTTTCACGCAAGACAAGAGGGACAAACGAGGGAGAGAAGAGGGCAACGTCTGAAGAGAGAGAAAAGAACTAGGGAAAGGGAGAGGGGTACGTTGATGAAAAGAATACAATAATGGGATGGAAGGTGAACAGTAACTCGCCAATAATGTAGAGTCCCTTAATTTACTGTAGCTCATATGTTGAGCTTTGGAGCATTAGCTAGTCCAATGTGGATGTTTTAATTCACATATAGCCAAGTTATAGACTTGCATTGACATTTTGCTAGTCCAATGCTTCAATCAGCATAGAGCCAATATGCCAAGGAATGTTGAAATACGGAATTAGAATCTCAAAGCCAATTGAGAGGAGAGAATTTGATAGTGTCCAGTTGGTCAACCATTTCCAATTCAATTGAAACTAATAGTACCCACTTATTAAAAGATATGAAATGATTTGATCATTCAATTATCAATATAATTATTTATAGAAATACAATAATTAAGATGTTAATATTCAATATGTTTTGGACGTGTTTCGCACTCTCACTTACTTTAACCTGGAATCAAAGAAATGGGAATGGGTGTAGAAACACCTCCAAAGATTAAGTCAAATATATTGCTTGATCTGGACAAAGGAAAGTAAGGGTTCTGGTTTGTTACCTGATAGATGATTAGCGACACATATATAGACTAAGGAGGGGACCTTCTTAGGCCTCGTAACAACTTGATCGCCCATTTGAAACCAAGTATGTATGTCATTATTTGAATTTTCCTCGTTACTTGAACCTTATCTTATCCTCAGGAGGTTGTTGGAACGTCATAGCTTATAGGAGTTTAAATAGGATCTTTTCCTGCAAGCCGCATATGGTGTGACTAATGTTAGTAGGCTGTTTAGGGCTGTTTGGCTAGGGCCCTCTTCTTTGGACGATGAAGCTCTTGGGCCACTTGATTGGGCCTTACTAGGTTAGAGGGGAGAGATTCTAACCCTTCCAGTTATCCCATGAAGTCCCATCATGCAAGGCTGGATAGGACTTTTATTCATCATGTCGCTTTATATCCTAGGTCGCCAAATCTTGGGTGTTAGAAGGTGGGGAGTGCAGTTTCACTTTAGCATCTCCTTGTTTTTCCCCCTTTTTGAGTTTGGCAGGTTTTCACCTCTGGTGTCCCATTGTTTCGAGTGTTGTACTCCTCTTTGAACAAGTAATCTTTGTGCATCTCCACCCAAAATTCTGTTACTCTGCCTACTCTATTGGTTGCCTTCTCTTTTTCTTTCTTGCTCTGTCACTATCACATTCTCTTCTCTCTGTGGTTTCTTTTCCCCTTTTCCCCATCTCTAACTATGACACCCAAAAATCTTCCCTCCAAAACACATCTCAAGAGGGGAAGTCTTCCCAACCCTGCGATTCCCTTGGGTGTACTGATGAAGCTGGAGCTAGTAATCTCCCTCATTTTGAAGGGCATCAATGTTGTGCTCTAACTTGGACTCTGTGAGGGATCGTATGGGGTCCCTAATTATGTGACTTTGAATCTTCCTAAGCCTCGCCACGGGACAATAAATGCCGAGGGTCTCACTGCCCAAGTAGCATTGTATATGGTGATGTTTCTGATGGGATTTTGATTTCTATTTTTTCATCATGTGTGTGACATACTGGATTTCTTGGGGTTGATCTCGCTTAGATTGTACCCAACGCTTGGAGGATATTAATGGCATGTTTCATTGCCTAAAGGCAAGTTTTGGAGCCCACTGGTGAGAAATACCAAGATCTGACAACTTGTGAGTTTCTTTTTGTTCATGGTGTTTGACGTTTGGATGGGAACTTGCTCACTCGGGTGGCCCAATTGGAATGCCACTATTCTCGTGCTAAGGAATGGCAGTGGAAGTTTTTCTTTGTTTTTGGCGAGGGCTGGGAGTTTCCCCCTAATGACGCTAGTTGTCACAAGTTCCTAGTTAGTGCCACGTGGGGCATTGCTCTTGATGATTGTGGTTTCAAAATCATCCTTACTAATTGTGAGGAGGCACGTCTTCATCTAGTGCACACTAGGGTAAAGCAAAACTATAGCTCGACTTGGATAGACATTCTCTTGATCCGTGTGAATATCAACAGGTCCATGGTTTCACCTAGTAGAGCACATGTATTTGGTCGCTAGTTTTTGAGTGCTCCATTGCTACCTCATGGGTAGAAGAGGTCATCATCTTCGGCCATAGGAAACCAAAAAGGAAAGAAAGCTTGCCATGAAGTACCTCTTGTTTGTACCATGGTCGATCCTACCAACAAGTTGAGTTCTACTAAAGAAGGTCCTTCCCCTTCTTCTTCGGTGCTTGGTAAGGGGAATTTAGATCCCCCTTAGCCTTCTTTGGTTGATTCCCTTGAGGCTATTATGGCGCAGGCTGAGGCTAACTTAGAGTTGGTATTGGAAGCCAAGTCCACCCTATCACCGCGTTATGAAATTGTTGCCCCCATTACTCCTCTTTCGAGGGGTCAAGCAAAAGTTTCTAGGTCGGATGAGGGCGAGATAATTGTGAACCTTGATCCTGCTTTCTTGGGAGTTCCCCCAGTCTTTCTAGGTGATTCCTCGATCCTCTTTGGTGACTGTGGCAAAGTATCCTTCGTCGTGGGTGGTGAAGCCTTGATACATGAGGCTGCAGTTGCCTCATCCACCTCTGCTATTGCCTCACCAATTTCAAGAGGGGTGACATCTAAACTCCCTTCTGCTTTCCCTAACTTTCCCCATATGGAACATTTGGGTGCTGATTTCAGTAGCGGTAAGGTTTCCATCCCTTTTTTGCCCTTTAGCATTTCACCTACGGGAGGGGATGCGCCCTTGCCCAAATTTCCTACCAATCAACCTTTTTTTGGCACTCCTCATTCTCCTCCTCGTCCTGATGTTCCCCCTTCTCCCCCTCATCCTTGTCGAAGTCTTTCGCCACCACACGGTCTAGGTGAAATGGGTGGCTTTATTTCCTACGCCAAGTGATCTTTCAACTCGTCGACCGCGCACAGATCTTCAAGTTACAGCCTTGAGGTGTCTCCATCGCCCATGTGCGGATTTTGAGAAGAAGCGTTTCAGGACATGGTGTGTGGGCTTCGAGATATTCTTCCCCAGTAAGTTCTTCTGGCTATTTTCTGTTGATGACGTCTACACAATTTTTTTTTCATAACTTGTTTGGCTTCCTAGGGCGTGGACCATTTGGTTGCCATTCTGATTGATGGCTAGCTTAACTTAGAGGAGGAGAACTAGTTGATGCCCCCTTTTATCGATCGCACGCATGGAGCTGTTCTGGTTACCTACGCTAAAAGGGAAGAAATGGCGAAGAGCTTCTCCTGAGTTGAATCATACTCCCATTCTCTTAAGGACCAAGTTGCTTCTCTTCGTGAGCAGGTCAGCGGTCTTCAGCTGGATTTGGAAAGGTCTCAGAAGGAGGTGAGTCAGTGTCATCATAAGGCCAAGGCTTGAGGAAAGGAACGGGAAGGCCTACTTAGCCGGTTTGGCCGAGTAGAGAAGGAGGTGGAGGAACTTAGGCAGAAGAATGTTGATTATGCTACTTGCCTGGCCAAGTCTGAATAGGATCGACGGGAGTTGCATGTCCAATTAAACATTGCCCAAGGTGAGAAGGTAAGAGTTAAAACTCAACTGGAGGGTGTGAAGTGAGGCCTCAAGAGCCCGATCAACAATACTTGCAATTCAATGAGGTCTTTGAGTCATATAAAAGGCGATTGTTAGATTCGTAGCTAAAGGTAACCAAGTTGAGCAATAAGCTAGCTTATTCCTTAGAGGAAGTTGTTCACCTTTCTCCCCAACTGAAGGTTGTTCATACTATTTAGAATCAAGCGTGGGTGACTCAATTTAAAAATTGTTTTAAGAATTACTCCTAAGTATAAGAGTTGTCAAGTAGTAATAGGGAAGTCCCTAAGTCATTTCCTCAAGGAACGATTAGTTTAAAATGTAAATTCATTCACTATCAAAATTAAAATAAAATTATTAACTAAGGTTATCTACAATAATATTCACAATGAGAATTAATTTTTTATGTGGACATTATAAAAAATGCCCTCATTTCCTTTTTGCATGAGATGGTGAATGAGTGCTAAAAATATGCAAGAAAAGTGAGTAAAATAAAGTGTTAACACGAGTGGAGAATAGGAAATATTTAGCTAACATGTAATAATTTTCGCTCTAATGCACATTGACGCTACTTCAATCGCTTCCATACATTAAATGGATTCGTGAATGTGCGTTAATCAAATTATGATTATCCTCACTTAAGAAACTAAACCACATTCATCAACGTCATCTAATCCAATATTTCCAAGCAATAAAAGGAAGTTCACGAAGTTTACGATCTAAGGGACATTTTATCAAACACCATATATGCCAACCAAAAATCCACTATTTTCCATCCAATAGAGTTCTATCTAAACTAGAAAAAATTACACTACTTAGACTAATCAACTCCAATGAAGATAATCTAACGTAAAGGTCCACACAATCCCAAGCAACCATCATAAATCAAGTAAGAGTGGCGTGAAGATGACTGGTAATTACAGAAAAAAATCAAATACGAACGAAAATGAATTCAACGTAATAGCTACTGAAAGTATTCGACTGAACTGAAAATAAACTAAATGAGAACAATTTAATGTAGATGAAATGTAAATAGAAGTTTGAATCAAACACAAAGTAAGGGAAATGTAAAAACTGAAAACATGGAAAGGAGAAAAGAAAGTGGGTTCCAGAGTCTAATGAATTCTCCAGCAAAAAACCACCGAGTGCATGCTCCCCCTTCCATTTTCTCTCACTTTTCTGGTAACCACAACATTGCCTTTCTGTGATGTGGACCAACAGAGCTCAAATTCGTGACTCTCCTGCTGCGTCTTCCCAATGGAGCAAAACTGCTCTTTGCCTTTCATTTTTTTCAAGACCCAAAGAGTCCCAATACAAGTCTGAAATTTCATCTGTGTTCTAGGCTAGTGCTGTCGTGATTTCTGTTTGATGCAGAGGATGTATGTCCAAGAAGGGAAAGAGGTGCAAAGTTGCAGGACTTGTGCTTCCGTCCGTTGGTTTGATGCCAAGAGTGTGATTAGATGGCTTTTGCAAGACTTATGTGAGGTTAATGACTTCCTCACGTTTCGTGTGAACTGGAAAAGCAGCAGCGTGAAGGGAAAAGTAGTTCCACAATTTGCGGCAATTTGCTTTTGACTTGAATTGAAAGTGATGTAGCTTCCGTTTAGGTTGAAGGTCCACTTGCATTCCGTGATTTACATGTTATGCTTTTAGGAGAAGAAGAGTCAAGCCAAGAGGGTCCATCCCTTTTCACACAAAAAAAAAAAAACACAGCTGCGTGCAAAGTCAAAATGTGCATGCGGCAATTGAGAAAAACCAGCTTGCTTGTAGACTCCTACATAGTCCAGTGTGATTGGAATTAAATCCATTGAAAGGAAGAGTCAAAGTGGGGTCCGGTTTGAAGATAAGCCAAGAAACTTGTGGTGGTGTGAATTTGCTTGCTTTTGACGCAGGTTGAAGGATCAGCTTGTAGAGTAAGTCCAAAGTGCTTTTCCTTGGGGTCCAATTTGAAGATAAGTCCAATATGCATGTGCACTTGAAGACATTTTTCCGTGCGAGCTTTTCCATGTGATTGGTTACATGTAATGCTAAACGGCGTGAGTTCTTTTTCTATGCTGCATTTTCAGTCACACGTGTCTGTCAAATATGTGTCTTCTGTGTGGAAATTTCTGCACGGCTCACTTGTACATGTGCACAATGATTAACTTCCTCAATTTCATGTAATAAATTAGAGATTAAGATCATAAAATTAGGTTGTTATCAATTGAGTTAGAATTTATTTATTGGGGCCAAACCCATTCAATTACTAGTAAGAAAAGTGTGATTGACTCAAATTTAAGTGCAAAATAATCACAATATTATATCTCAATCAGTGGGGTCTTGGGTACAATCTTGGGATTAAGCAGCTGAGGGAATACTTGCTTGCCCATCCTATTGCAGACTTGAGCCAATTAGACTAGAAGTCTATCAGAGCTAGTTGCGCCGCCTATGATATTTTTTACTCCTTAAGGCAAAACACAACACCAAATGCCTTGATGCTTTTTCTTTCAGTTTTCAAAATTTTAAGGTTTTAACTTCCCTATGATTATGTAAGATAAATTTGAACTATGATACATCACACATAAGGTGTGCATTTATGTTACCTCAATTTGTTGCTCCACTCGGTCGACGTGGGTGCTTTATTGTTATATTGTTATTTTGTTAGTTACTATGTTAATTGGACTAGTGGGGACACTTGGCTCTAAGTGTAGCGGGAGGATGCCTCAACCACATAAGTAGGGGCAAGGCGAGAAACACTTCGTTGAGTCATTTCTTTCTTTGTTGCCATAGAAGTGAGTGGAGACACTCGAATTAGGTGCAGCAGGAAGATGCCTCGACCTCGTAAACTTGGGTGAGCAGAGACACTCTGCTTTAAGTGTAGTGGGAGGATGCCTCAACCACGTGAGTTGAGATGAGGAGAGAAATGTTGCGTTGAATCGTTTCTTCCTTTGTCACCACAGGGGCGAATGGAGACACCGAATGAAGTGTAGTTTCTTGACCATGTAAACGTGGGTGAGTTGAGACACTTGACTTTAGTGTAGCGGGATGATGCCCCGACCGTATAAACTTGGGTGAATGGAGATACTCAGCTTTAAGTATAGCAGGAGGATGCCTCGGCTGCGTAAATTAAGGCAAGGAGAGAAACGATGCATTGAGTCTTTTTTTCCTTTGTCACCACAAGGTCGAGTGGAGACACTCAGATTAGGTGTAGCAGGAGGATGCCTTAACCATGTAAATTTAGGCGAGTAGGAAAACATGTGAATCTAACGGTTCTTTTGTTGCATTTTAATCATTACAATGGGAGTCACACAAAATACTTTTTCAGATTCTCGGCGTTCCGGAGATAGGGTAGCTCTTTGCCTCTGAAATCTTTTAAGTGATACGTCCCTGATCGATGGCTAGCTGTGACAATGTAAGGGCCTTCCCACTGAGGCCCAAGCTTTCCTTCTTCAGCCGTAGTAACTCTCATCTCTTTTAGGACTAGGCCGCTCTTATTTCCATGTTTGCCCTTTTTTCATCAAGTAAGTCTAGGCTTGGTTCCAACCCCTTGATATTTAGACTCGTGTCGAAGTTTTGCATCCTACGGCTAGGTATCCTGATTTCAACTGGTATTACTGCTTCACTTCTGCAAGTTAGGGCGAAGGGAATCTCACTAGTTGGGGGTCTTAATTGTTGTTCTGTATGCCCATAATATTCCGGAGAGTTCCTCAGCATAGACGCATTTCCTTTCTTCTAGCTTCTTCTTCAATGTGCCCACTATTGTTTTATTTGTCACTTCAACTTGTCCATTCACTTGAGGGTTGGAGAGGAATACTTGACTTTGATCCCGAGCTGGGCAGTCCAATTTCAATAGTGTTCAGTAGGATCTTGGGCGGGTTACTAGGGACCAGTGCATGCAACTAACACTGGACACATCTTTTGGCGAGCTCCCTTGCTTCTCTAAAGGTGTGCAGCTAGTAGTATCCTACCCTTATGACCTTTGCAACTAGTAGTATCCATCCACATTTGGTGCCCCCTCTGGGTAGGCGAGCTAGGCCTAACCCAGCTCCGCCCTCCGCATCTGTATCTATATATATGTGTGTGTGTGTGTTGCCCAGATGACTAACACAAGAGTGTGGTGAATTGAGTTGTATTTAAAAATTAACAATTATAAATCAAATACACAATATAAAATATAAACAAAATATGAAACAACAATAAATATAAAGAGTAAGGGTAAGAGAGAAACAAACTCAGTATGTTAACGAGGTTCGGCCCCACTGCATACGTCCTCACCTCAAGCTACCTGTTGAGGATTCTCAAATTCACTATTCAACATTCTTCAGATGGAGATAGAAACCTATTACACCTTTGAACAACACCGCTACAAATAATCCGTGAAGAACATCCTATACACTTGCAATCACCCTACACATGGTGATTCAACTATTCCATGTATAGAACATTTTCTACATGCACAAGGGTTATACACATCATTTTACTGATACAAGAGCTGATAGTGGGTAGGTTATCAAAGAACACTCCTCAATAAGTGAAATAAGAACAATACAACACAAACTATATCTTTCTCAAAATGAACAAGGATCAATGCTCAATACTTAGAGAAGAGAGAATGAAAGCTTTGAATGAATGTTGTATACTCTTGGTGTTGTGAATTTGAAGCTCTCAAATGATATATTTATAGACTTATAAGACTTCATATTCAAATTTAAAAAGATTCACATGTCAAAGACAACATCATTCACTTTTTCAAAAAATTCAAATAACAGCTTCTTCTTTTTCAAATAACACCACCCCCGCATGATGGGTGCGGGGAAGGGCTACCCCGCACCGTATGGTGCAGGTAGCACTCCTATTGTGTTCTCTTTGTTGAGATTGAGATTTTCCGTGTTATTTCTACTTCCTGTTTCTTCATCAACGAATTTCTTGGAGAGTAGAGAATTAGATTCATCAAATACTACATGCATAGATTATTGTACAGTTAAAGTCCTTTTGTTGAATACTCTACAAGCTTTACTATTAGTAAAATATCTGAGAAAGATATATTCATCAGATTTTGTATCAAACTTGCCTAAATTATCCCTATCATTCAAAATAAAACATTTGCATTCAAATGCATTAAAGTAACCAATGTTGGGCTTTTTCTCATTCCAAAGCTCATTAAGAGTTTTATCTAATTTAGACCTTAACATAATTCTATTTATAACATAACATGCAATACTTACTGCTTCAGCCCAAAACTAACTAGGCAAGTTGTTCTCATTGAGCATTATTCTTACCATCTCTTGAAGAGATCTATTTTTCCTCTTTACTACTCTATTTTGTTGAGGAGTTCAAGGAGCAGAGAAATTATGTACAAAACCATTTTCATCACAAAAATTTTCAATATTTTTATTAACAAACTCTTTTCCCCTATTACTTCGGATACTTGAAATAGTATAACCTTTTTTCATTTTGAATTCTCTTGCATAATTTGGTAAAGGCATTATGTGCCTCATCTTTATGAGCAAGAAAGATGACCCAAGTATATCAAGAGAAATCATCAACAATAATAAATACATATTATTTTGCTCCTAAACTTGCAACTCTATTTGGTCCAAAAAGACCCATGTGTATCAGTTGTAGTGGTCTAATAGTGAAAATATGTTTATTGATTTTAAAAGAAGTTTTTGTTTGTTTACCAAATTGGCATGCATCACAAATTTTGTCTTTAAGAAAATTTGCCTTTGGTAAACCTCTCACAAGATCATTTTTTGAAAGTTTGGAAATAAGTTTCATGTTGGCATGACCTAGTCTTCTATGCTATAGCCAACTAGTTTCATTTTGAACTGAAAAACAAATAGCATCTTGTGAGGTAATTTCTTCAAAATCGATTGTATAAACATTGTTGCTTCTAAAAGTAATAAAATAAACATTGCAATCATGATTATTCAAAATAATGCACTTATCCATTTTGAATGTAACTGTAAATCCTTTATCACATAATTGACTTATGCTCAAAAGATTATGCTTTAGACCTTCAACAAGTAGAACATATTCAATTATGAGAGAAAATTCATTACCAATTTTACCTATTCCCACGATCTTCCCTTTTGAGTTGCCTCCAAATGTCATGTGTCGTTCTTCTTTAGATCTAAGATCAAAGAAGTTAGTCTTGTCTCCCGTCATGTGTCTTAAACATCCACTATCTAAAAACCATTTGTTTTTGCTTGTGGATGACTTCATGCATACCTATAAAAACAATTAAAATGATTTTTCTCGGTATTCAAGTTCTTTGGGTCCTTCATTTATTAGTATTAGAAAAAACAAGATTTTTAGGTACCCATATGGCCCTAATAGTCATTGTATGTTTTCTTCTAATAGGACAAGCATGATAATTATGATCATTTCTATTACAAAAATTGTAAATAGTATGTGGCATATATGAAGAACTTGAGTGATTGTAATAATATCTTTTTTTGACAAAATTATTTTTATGAAAAGAATTTTGAATACTGGACTTTGATGTAGGAGGATTATTAAAGAAGTTTTTATAAGGTTTGTATTTTTGTTTTGACATATATCCCAAGTCTGTCTTGTCAAAAACATATCTTTGACTACCAAGAAGTTTTTCAAAATTTCTTTTTCCATTCGTAAAGTTTTCAACAATATTTTCTAAATGAGTTATTTTCTTCTTCAACTTAAGATTTTCAAGTTCCGCATATACATTTTCTAAAACATTTTGCAATTCTTCATATGAAGGATTCTCAATATTATCAAGATTTTTTATCTCAAGGTTATCTTTAGCCATAAGATAAAGATTTCCTAATTCTTCATTGCTTGCTTCACTATCTGAGCTACTTGAATCATCATCCCATGTAGCTTCCATTGCTTTCTTGCCCTTATTTCAATATTTCTTTAGCAGCGGACAATCTGGCTTAATATGTCCAAGCTTATTGCATTTATAACAAATTAAAGAGTCATTTTTACCTAAATCTTTCTTGGAAAAATTTTTGAAAGATTTCCTCGGATGAGCTTTATTTTTCTTTAAGAAACTTTTAATTCTTCTTATAATCCTTGCAAGTTCTTCATATTTGTTGTCATTTTCCTCATCTTCATCACTTTCACTTTCATGAGGAACAGTTTTAAGTGCCAAGCTTTTCTTTGGCTTTCCTTCTTCTTCTCATCTTTTCAATGTATACTCATGGGTGGTAAGTGACCCGATGAGTTTATTCACTTCGAGCTTCTTGAGGTCTCTAACTTCAAGAATCGCTGTCACTTTTGATTCCCAGCGTTTTGGAAAAGAGTTGAGAATTTTTCTTATTATCTCTACCTTGGAATAAACTTTGCCAAGAGCAGTCAAGCTGTTTATGATGTTAGTAAAATGAATGTACATACTAGAAATATATTCATCATCATTCATCTTAAACATTTCATATTCATGAGTAAGAATATAAATTTTTGATTCCCTGACTTGCGAAATTCCTTCATAAGTAACTTCCAAGTTATCCCAAATTTCCTTGACTGTAACGCAAGTCATTATTCTATTAAAATCATTTCCATTGAGAGCATTATATAATAAATTCATAACAGTTAAATTCAATGTAGAAAGTCTATCATTTTCACAATCAAATTCTTCTTCTTCCTTTTTGACTTTTACTTCATCAACCACTTTTGTTAGAATATAAGGTCCATTTACAATACATTTCCAGATTTCTCGACCTTGAGCCTTAAGGAATATTCTCATTCTAACTTTTCAGAAAGAGTAATTGTCTCTACAAAAGAGTGGAGGCCGACTGCTAGATTGACCTTCACCAAATGAAGCTGCAATGTTAGCCATAAGATCTTAACTCAAAAGATAGTTAATATTATAACAAAGCCCTTACTCTAATACCAATTGTTGCCTAGATGACTAACACAAAAGGGGGGTCAATTGAGTTGTATTTAAAAGTTAAAAATTATAAATCAAATACACAATATAAAATATAAACAAAATACGAAGCAGCAATAAATATAAAAAGTAAGGGTAAGAGAGAAGCAAACTTAGTATGTTAACAAGATTCGGCCTCACTGCCTATGTCCTTGCCTCAAACTACCCCTTGAGGATCTCCAAATTCATTATTCAACCTCCTTTAGGTGGAGATAGAAACCTATTACACAGTTGAACAATGCCGCTACAAAGGATCTGTGTAAAACACCATCTATACTTGCAATCACCTTACACGTGGTGATTCAACTATTCCATGTGTAGAACACTTTCTACACGCACAAGGGTTATACACACCCTTTTACTGATACAAGAGTTGATAGTGGGTAAGTTATCAAAGAACACTCATCAATGAGTGAAATAAGAACAGTATAGCACAAACTATATCTCTCTCAAAATGAACAAGGATTAAGGCTCAATACTTAAAGAAAAGAGAATGAAAGCTTTGAATGAATATTGTATGCTCTTGGTGTTGTAAATTTGAAGCTCTCAAATGATCTATTTATAGGCATATGAGACTTCATATTCAAATTTAAAAAGATTCACATGTCAAAAATAACATTATTCACTTTTTCAAAAAATTCAATTAAAAGCTTCTTCTTTTTCAATTGTTAAAGACAACATCATCCATTTTTCAAAAAATTTAAATAAAAGTTTCTTCTTTTTCATTTGTCAAAGACAACATCATTCACTTTTCAAAAATTTCAAACCTAATCTTTTTACTTTTCGCATATGCCAAAAAGAGTACTATTTACTTTTCAAATTTTTCAAATAAAATCATCTACCTTTTGCAAAAGTAAAAAAGAGGATCAATCACTTTTGGAAATATTCAAATAAAGCATACATATGTGAAAGATGACAATCAATCATCTTTAATATTTTCAAAATTCAAACATTTAGTCATGTAAATGCATGACAATCAATCATCTTTCAAAATTTTCAAATTTAATTTTCAAAATATTCATGCACATGTGGAAAATGTATTTTAATGCTTTATAATAAATATTAATTTTGAGCCTTAATCCTAATTTTGAATTTTTTAAGAGATTTACAACATTACTCTATGAGTTTTAATGTGAATTTGTTCCCTTCTTGCTCATGCTTGGTTCTTTGATGTACTTGACTCCATTGTGTAGACAATTTGAGTTTGAGACTCCTTTATTCTTTGAATTCATTTGTTATCATCAAAACCCATGTGTAGATATATAATTATACGAAATTTGAAACATTGGGTTCAACAATATGTATATTGTAATTAAAAAAAAAAACCCAGTTGTAATAGCCGGCTAGAAATTCAATGGTGGAATTTCTATAGACTTTAGGAATCTTGTGAAAATTCTATAAATTTTCACGAATCGAGTAATCGCAAAGGTTTTAGTTTGTCAATATAGTTAATGTTATCACTCACTATGATGTCAAAAATGCGATTTTAATTGTTTGAGATAATTAAAAGTGTCAGAATACGTTATGGTCTGCGACACTCGACTCAGTTAATTATTTACGATTTTATGATGCAATAACTCATTTTCATAATTTCATACGAAACGCCTGTTCAAAACTGTGAAATTAATTTTAGACGCATTTCGGCGTTGAGTTTTGGTAAACGATTTTCACTGTAGGTTAATATGAATATTTAGGATTTTTCAGTACTAAGTTTATTATGCATTTTTTTCGGAGTGAATAGCAATCTCGATAAGTGTACTAAGTGCAGTATTTTCAAAATCACTGTATGGAATATCCAAATTAGGTTAAAGAAGTTTTATTTGGACACTTGGCAAGATCTTAGCCACTTGGCACAAAGAAGAACCATTAGATAGATTTGTGAAGGCAATCAAAGTGTGAGATCATACCACCAAAGCAAAACTTTTTTTCATCTGATCAACAAAATTGAGCCAGATCAAAAAGGGTTTCAACCCTGGTGAAATCATAAATGGTTGGAATCCAATTGAAACCCCAAAAATATGGTTGAAACTGAAACCCTAAACGGTTTCCCCAAACCCTAAATGGTTGAAACCCTAAATGGTTTCCCCAAACCCTAAAGTTGGCATTCAAACCCTTTTTTATCCAATTTCTAGCATTATATTTAATCACTTGATTAAATCACTTTCCACATGCTATTAATTTCTCAAATTCTTGTTATGATATCATTATCCAACCTTTTAAACCTTGGAAATTTGATTGAGTCAAGAAAAATTGAATTTGGACTTGATAGCATCTCAAAACCTAACCAAACCCCCTTTAAACCCCAAATTCAAGTCCACTTGGTTGAGGCCCACCAAGACCCATGAATTTGGCCGCATTGGCAAAACTTCTTAAAGAAGTTTCCTCCCCCACATGGCAGACCATCCACTGCACTTAATAGTGCCTTGATGTAAAGGAGAATCCACCTTATCAACTTCCATACCTCACAGCTTCTGCAGGCAGTCCTTTGCCCCTCACTATTCTCTACTTTATGTCACTTAGCCACCTCCAATCAAGAGTCATTCAAGCCCATGTCTTCCCCCTCCAGAAGTCTAGAGTCGTACAAGACACACTTCTTTCCCTTTAATCACTTCTTCACCCCGTTCTTAGAGAGAAATCTAAAAGAGCTCTCTCGGGGGTAGATTTCTGGGTCTTCTTGCATGGAAATTTTAAACCCTTTGTAAGAATTTTCTCATGATGATTCCTTCATAAAAGTTGTTCTTCTTTGAGTTTAGTTTCCTTAGCTATATTATTCATCTCATTCCATGGTCATTTAATTGGTCAAAAGTATTTTAACCATGGAAAGGTCATTCTAGGCATAAAACTGGAGAGTATGTTCTGTTTTGAAGTTTTAACCAAGCTAATAGACATATCTTGATCCGGAAATTTTATGGAGTGTTTTTAGAATATTTTTATGAGTTTCCATTGAGGTTTTGTTGCATGAATAAAGTTTTTGGTGATATATTTTCTTTCATCTAGAAACTTGAAAATTGGAAGTGGAAAAACAGTTTTGTTTGGAGAAAGTTTGAATATTTCGTTGGTTGATCTTACTCTAAAGACTTTGATATTTTTATATGATGATCTCAAGTCTCTTATTTTCATGTTAGGATGTTATTTTGAAGATATTTAGTATTTTTTTTAAAGATATGATTTTTCTATGTAAGAGAATTTCGGTTAGGTCTAAGATTTGATATTTTTGGGTTAGATCCATGTTTTATTGAGTTTTAACCATTTGATATTAATTTTGATGGTTGGATCTTCTTTAGGATACATTTTTAAACCATGTGATGTTCTAGTTTGAAGATCTCATATTTTTAAGCCATGAATTAAGAGATTGATCAAAACTAGTTAAGAAAAAAGTTTCTGTTTTTGGACTAAGTGTAAAACCAAAAACTCCCAAGTGTTATTTTGTGATTTAGGTGACTTTATTTTGATGATTTAAAGCATGGTTGACCTTAAGATGATGTTATGAATATTTTAGAAGTAAGATTTGATTTTTTTGGTATTCTTGGAGATATTTTGATTTATGGTTAAAACTTGTGATTCAAGTGTTTAGATCTTTTTACAAAATGTTTGGTGTTGATTATTAGCGTTTTCAAAATAGATTTTTTAAGTATTGTTTTAAACTTAGAATAGGAATATTTTTGTTGCAAAATTTTGGTTTAAGCATGAGTTTTGAAGTTTGAATAAATTGCAACAAAAACCAAGATAAATGGCCTATGGATGTTTTGGCCATAGTGTGTTTTTCATAGTTGTGATTTGTTTTAAATTTTTTTGAGTTGATATTTGAGTTTAGGATAAAATTTACATGAGGAATGTAAATTTTGGAAATTTTTGGAGTTAGGATGTGAAATCCTTAAGTTAGGGGTAAAATGGTTATTTTCCCACATGTAGAGGGTAAAATGGTAATTTTACTCTAAGTTAGCTTGTTTTCATGTTTCTAATTGTTAGTATTTAAATTTCTAACTTTTAAAATACCCTCTTACAGTTTTTCATGTTTCGCACTTTATTCTCATAGAATGTAACGATCGAGATAAGTTAGCTTCTAACTTACTATCAATTTACTGTGTATGTATGATGGGTAAGGGAACTACAATTTATGTATGTATGTTATCATATATGTCATGCCATGCCATGTCATTACATGTTTATCTGTTATGCATGATTTATTCTGTCACGAATATTTATCTATTACACAATCTATTATGTCACATATTGCTATATGTTATAAGTATGCCATATGTTACATGTATGTCATATCATGTAATATTCACTATTGCAAGTATGTCATGTTAAGTATGATATCTGTTACATGTTAAGTTATGTTACGAAATGTTTTCATCTCAAGTAAGTCATGTCTTTCGAGTTAAGTTCAAGTTCAGTTATACAGATACTCCTGGCGTAATCATTCTGATTATTAGGGTATCTTATTTAAAATACTCATGATAGAATCATTCTGATTGTCTGAATATCTCTAACGGAATATGTTGAGCGGAATCATTCTGATTGTTCACGACTGGCGAAATCATTTTGATTGTCATAATTCAAGTCCAATTTCATGTTAAGTAAAGAAGTCAGATCAAGTTTATGTTAAGTCAAGTTTCAGATCACGTTCATGTTAAGTTATTCATGGAGTGTCTAAATATGTGTGAAATTCTCTGGGTTGACGAAGTACAGTCAACAAGTTGCAAATGGGGCCTAACTAGCTGGTCACTGGAGCGCACTAGGCACTAACGCTAATGAAGCCATATTTTATTTTACGTGTGTTCACAGCAAGTGTGGCACAAACAATTCATAGGGCCACAACAACTGTAGAGCATGAAGTATGGGGCCACAACAACTGTGAATGATGCATTAATGCACTCACAGCTGGTATAGATATCAGTGTTGTGATACGGTAATCGACAGGGACACACGGCTCAAGGGGACTCGTGTAGCACCAATATGGTCACTTTATTAATTAAGTCTATTGAACAAGATTCCAAATTCATGTATTTCACGTTCACGTCATGTTCCACGTTACGTTATGTTCAAGTTTACGTTCATGTTAAGTTTCAAATTCACGTCCATGTTATGTTTCAAGTTCACCTACATATCATGTTCATATTTACGTTAATTTTCAAGTTCATGTTGATATCATGTTATGTTCACGTTTATGTTATGTTCAAACTCACGTTCATGTTATGTTATATTTATGTTCATGTTCACATTAAGTTTCAAGTTCATGTTCATATCATGTTATGTTCATGTTTATGTTATGTTCAAGTTCACATTCATGTCATGTTATGTTCATGTACACGTTATGTTCAAGTTCACGTTCATCTTATGTTATGTTCATGTTCACATTATGTCTCAAGTTTACGTTTATATCCTGTTATGCTAAGGTTTATGTTAAATTCAAATTCATATTTATGTTATGTATGTTCACGTTCATGTTATATTTCAAGTCCATGTTATGTTTCAAGTTCACGTTCATATTATGTTGCTAGTCCATGTTATGTTTTAAGATCAAGTTCATGTCATGTCAAGTCAAGTTCAGTTCACGTTTCAGCTCAATTTATGTCAGTTATGTCATGCTATATGTCAAGTTATGCTATGCTTACTTACGACTTTAATTATGCATTCATGCTTTTACTGCCATGCATGTATCATTAACTTGTGTGTGGGTTTCCTGTTAACTTACTGAAATTTGTAATTAAATCTCAACACGGTAATCCCAACTACCATTCCCCCCAAACAGTAGGCGATGTGTCAGGATCAGAGCAGAGAGCGGACACTTGTAGACTGAGGAGGTCGACTAGACATCATAGACACAATGTGGAGTTTACAACTTCTATAGTTAGTTTTTAGACAGTATTCTGGCCTCGTTACATGAGTTACTTGATGAACTTCCTCAATAGTGTATTTTGGTAATATAAATATGGAGTCTGGCCTCCCATGTTTTTGAGATTACAGTCTTCTGAGACTTGTACTGAAATAGTGGATGTTTATTTTGTTAAGTATGCTTGGATTATGATTTAACTATTTGGGATATTATAAGTTTGGTGCATAGTATTGCTAAAAAAAAATTATCCACTGCGAATATTGCATAATACTAAATGCATGTTAGGAACATTGCATCTTATATGTCATGAACGGGGGCAGGTAACCTTGTATTGCATGTCCCGACACTTCGGATGTCCGTTTGATCTCAAACGGAATCTGGGGGTGTCACACTAATTATCAAAACAATGTTGTTTTGTCATTAACAAAACTACGTTGTTTTGATGACTAGAGTTTTCTTTTTTAAAAAAACAACCTAGTCATCAAAACAATACTGTTTTGTCATAAACAAAACGATACCGTTTTAATAAGTTGGTTAACCCCTAGCCCCACCTTCCCGCAACCCCCAGTTTCATAATCTCCTCTGTTTCTCTATCTCTCATCTCTCTAACCCTCACACTCGCCACTCGCAATCGCCACTCTCTCTCCCACTTTGTAGTTCGTCCATCATACGCCTTCAGGCCATTCTCCGTTATCATCCATTTATCACACACCTAGTCAGTTGCCAAAATTAAGTTCCCATCATAGACTCTTACCTCGATTATTATTATTATTATTATTATTATTATTATTATTATTATTATTATTATTTGTTGAGCTATGGAGGATGGAATTGAGAATTGTGTGTTATGGATGATTCAATTGTGCATGTGTTTTGATGTTTGTAATTTTTAAATTGTGAATTCGAAATTCTATAGGGTTTCGGATTGGAACCCTAAATTAGTTTAGGGTTTCAATCTGAAACCATGAATTATGTGATTAAAACCCCTAAATTAATTTAGGGTTTTGCATTGAAACCCTAAAATTAAATTAGGGCTTTCTATACCAAAACCCTAATCTATTTTAACTCTTGGGTGACTGTTGCATGGTTTTAATTGTTGCTGTGATGTTAACTTCATTTCATATTTTTGTTAGTTTTTGAGAATAGCTAGTCCGTCAGATTTTAGTACTAACTTTTATATCCCTATCCCAACACCTAATCTTACCAAATCTACCCCTACTAACCCTTCAGACCCTACCCCTACCCCTACAGATGCCCTGTCCCCTTGCCCCCACAAAGCAAGAAACATGTTTTAATAGTTTAGACTCACTTTACCAAACTAGAGGGTGGTGACCCCAATAACTCACAAGCTAAGTGTAACCATTGTTGTAAAGTTTGTAGATGTCATTATAGGAGATATGGTGCATCTACATTAAATGTACACTTAGAAGAACAATGCAAAAAGAGTCCAATATTAAAATTCTTACAAGAGAAAAGTCAATTTAGACTAGAGATTGGACTTAAAAAATGGAGGATGGGAGTAGTGGGGGTGCAACATTGAAGGTGTATGCTAAGTATGATTCCGAAGAGTGTAGGAGACACCTAGCTCTTATGGTCATTATGGACAAGCTATCTTTTCAGTTTATGGAAGGGTAAGGGTACCAAGCATATTCTAAGTACTTGGAACTTAAATTTAATCTTTATTCTCGCCACATGGTGGCAAGAAAAAAGTTGTTGAGGAGCCAATTGGTGGGTCAAATAGTTTGCCTCACCACTGATATTTGGACATCTGTCCAAAATTTTAATTTTGTCTTTGACTATGCATTTTATTGATTGTGATTGGACACTACACAAAAAAATTTTAAACTTTTGTCAAATTTTCAATCACAAGGGTGAGAGAACTGGGAAGGCCTTGGAGGCTGCAATAAAGGAGTAGCGTTGACACAAATTCTAAC
This sequence comes from Carya cathayensis, assembly GCA_011037825.1. NCBI lineage: Eukaryota > Viridiplantae > Streptophyta > Magnoliopsida > Fagales > Juglandaceae > Carya > Carya cathayensis. The sequence continues at coordinate 160,030 of QGSO01000172.1, forward strand.
AGTTATAGTTGATAATGCCTCGTCTAATGATGTCACATTGGGACATCTTAAAACCTATCTTAGAGAGACAAATAAGACAATCTTGGGTGGTGAGTGTTTGCATGTGAGATGTGTTGCACATATTTTGAATGTAATTGTCACTATTGGTTTGAAAGATCTTGATGACTCAATTGCTCGGGTCAAAAATGCTGTGACATTTGTGAGATCTTCTCCTGCTAAATTGGAGAAATTCAAGGTTGTTGTAAGGCCTGCGGGCATAAGATCTAAGAAGGGCTTTTATACTAAAGTTCATATAGAATGAAACTCAACATTCTTAATGTTGGAGGCAACCCAAGAATATAAGTCGGCCTTTGCATTGTTGGGTGATGAAGACATTCAATATGTCATATATTTTGATGAGCACGGGGGATTGGGGAAGCCTATTGATGATAATTGGGAGGTTGTTACTACTTTTATAGATTTTTTTAGGCATTTCTATGAGGTCACAATGAGGCTATCTGGTTGTCCCCTCATTTCTATAAGCAAATATGTAGAGTAAACAAAGAGTTGGATGACATGTGCACAAGTGACCATATTAAGATGCGGGAGATGGCATTGATGATGTGGGTGAAGTATGACAAGTATTGGGGAGATTTTAGTAAGGCTAATATTTTGTTATATGTGGTTATTGCTTTTAACTCCTAGTTTAAGATTGATGGCATGGTATATGGATTAGGAATTGCGCACAGGAATGCATTGAAGGAGCTTATTGCGACAAGAGTTACGGAAACTCTTGCTAGATTGTTTGATGAGTTTACCAGGAATAGTGATAATTCGACACCTACACCCCCACCCCCACCCCCCCGCGCGCACGAGGGCGTAGAAGCGGGGATTGGGAAAATACATAGGTTAGACTGGGGTGAGAGGTTGGAGCACAATCACATAGTTTGTCATTCTACATAGGCTTAATCGAAGGTAGACAAATACTTGGTAGCGGATCTTCAACCATTTGTACGAGATTATGATATATTAGGTTGGTGGAAGACCAATGTCATAAGGTATCTCGTCTTTGGAGAGATAGCCTGCAGTATTATGGTCATCCCTATTAGCACCGTGGCTTCAGAGTCGGCCTTTATCACCGAAGGACATGTATTGGATCCATTATAGAGTTCATTATCTGCTACCACTGTAGAGGCATTGATTTGCATGCAGAATTGAATCAAGGGGACACCAATTCATGTTCCGGATGTTCTTGACTTTGAGGAGGCCGAAGAGGAGGAAGGTGGTGGTCAGCCTGGATCTGGCAGTTGTGGATTTCATTTTATTATTTTTATTTATTTATATTCATTTAATCGGTATTAATTTCAAATTTAATTGTTGTAACGATACATAAGACGACGTCTACAACTACCTCCATTGCAATATGACTTCATGTGTATCGGACCCATCATTGCCATTTGTCATTAGTTCGTACAATTTGTTCCTTAATTATTTTTTGCATTTATATAATTTTTGGTATCTAATTATTTTTCTTGTATTTTTTTTTTAGCTTTAATCATCTTAGTGTCATATGCCCATTCCTAATCCCAAGGATCCAATGATTTATTCTCATCTTGATCCCAAGACTCAATCTCATCTTGGATAGTACTTTTAATGTTTGTAATCTTTACATTTCTAATATATGTTTTTATTTTTGTTGCTTGTTTATAATTCTAATTTTTTTTCCTTTTAAATTATTAATATTTCAGGTTTTATGATCTCATAGTCTTACAGCAGTCAACACAGCTCATTGACTTTTCTACCACCATGACCACCCCAAATTCCGATGAAATGTTATTCTTCTGTTAACTCACTTAATTAGTTAATTTTAATGTTGCTACAATAGTACAATTTGTAATAGTTTTATCTTAATTTGTATTTTTGTAATAGTTTAGTTATGATTATTAGTTAATAATTGCAAATTAGTAGTATATAATTTCTATTATTGTAAATTAGTTTTTGTTATTTTTTATTTTTTATTCTTATTTTTAGTTAATTTGTGCATCCAAGATGGCCCAAAAATATGTTCTGGGCCAGTTTTGCCCCATTACATGTGTTTCTGGGCCTTTGGCCCATATATGCGGGTAGGGGGGAGGACAAATGGGCTATCTACCCCCTGTTTGTAGGGGCAGGTTCTGGGGGGAAACCATCACCCCCTACCCATGTTGTTGCGTGGGGTGGGGAGGGTGCTAACATGTCCCATAGGGTGCAGGTAGCACTCCTAGTGGCCATTACTACGGCGAAGGTGATTAATTTGATTTTCAAGTACCGAGTCTCAACTCCATTTAAGGCTCTACTCACATAGTACACTAGTTTTTGCATGCCCCCTTCCTCCCATATCCGTGCAGTGGACACGACATCTAGCATGACTGTTAAGTACAACAGCATAGGTTCCCCATGTGTGGTCTAGCTAAACAGTGTGGGGGGCACACCAAATATTCTTTTAACTATATGAAGGCCCTCTCGCACTCGATGTTCTCGCCTTGTGCCTTCTACAAGACTCATAAGTAAGGCAAGCATTTGTTAGTCGATCAGGCCATAAACTTGTTGAGTGCTGCTACGTTCCCTCCTAGCTTTTGTACTTCATTCAAATTTGTCGATGACTTCATTTCAATGATCGCCCACACTTTTGTGGGTTTGCTTCAATTACCCTTCCGATACAATGAACCCAAAACTTTTCCAATTGTACCCCAAATGCACAGTTTACTAGGTTGAGTTTCATTTTGTACCGACATATCACCCCAAAAGCTTCTCTCAAATCTTTTATGTGCTGCTCAAGCTACATGCTTTTAACCAACAAGTCATAGACGTAGTCCTCCATGTTCGTTTCTATCTGCTCATTGAACACCCTGTTCACTAACCTTTGGTATGTTGCTCTAGCATTTTTTAAGCTGAAGGGCATGACCTTGTAACAGTACAACCCTCGCTCAGTTATGAACTTCTTGGTCGGCTTGATCCATTCAGATTTGGTTATACCCTAAATAGGCATCCATGAAGCTTGACATTTTGTGTCCTACAGTGGAGTCAACAATCAAGTTTATTCATGGTAAGGGGAAGATGTCCTTAGTGCAAGCTTTGTTAAGATCTGTGAAGTCCACACACATTCGTCATTTTTTGCTCGAATTCTTCACAACACCACGTTTGAGAGCCACTCGAGATGATGATCTTATGAACCCGACAGTTAAAAGTCGATCTACATCTTCTGTAATGGCAGCATATTTCTCTAAGCTAAAGCCTCTCTTCCTTTGTTTGACTAGCTGTGCATGTAGGTTGATGCTCAACCGGTGCTCTATAACTTTTTCATCAATATCAGGCATATCTATGTGGCTCAAAGCAAAGACATCCCTATGTTCAATGAGAAGCTGTTTCAACTCCTACCCCTCCTCCACGTTCAACTTGGTCCTGATTTTTATCGTGGTTTCCGAGTGTACTGGATCGAGAGTGATGAGTTCTAGGGGTTCATTTGCTTGGTCCTGCTTTAGGGAATCCTCATCCCTTATCTTAACTTCTGCTATCATTACTTCTTCTTCTTTCTTTTTTTGGGATAGGGGGGGGGGGAAGAGGATTGCTATGTTGCTCAGCCACTCTCCCATCTTCTTTTGCCGAACACTCAACCATCCTCACGTATTGTTCCCCCTGTTTGAGTTCCTATACATAGCACTCACATATTAGCACTTGTTCCACGCAAACTTGCCTTATCCCTACCTCTATAGGGAACTTCATGTTCAGGTGGTAGGTGGATCTGATCGCCCTGAAGGCATTCAGTGTAGGTCTGCCAATGATGGCGTCGTATGCTGACCATGTCCTTACTACAAGAAAATCTGTAGTTGTTGTGGCAATGCAGGGATCCGACCATACTGATATGGGCAAGGTGATGGAACCTACGAGTTGCACTGCCTCTCCAGAGAACCCTTTCAGGATGGTCAGAGCTAGGCCCAGCAGGTCTTGGCTGATTCCCATTTTCACAAATGAGTCCCAAAGAAGGACGTCTTCTGAGCTACTGTTATCAGTGAGTTTCCTCAGGGTGGTGTAGTTTGCTACTAGCATGGATACTACTAACGTATCATCGTACGGATAAACTACCCCTCTACAGTCATCATCGTTGAAGGACACCGCGAGTGTGAGCTGCCCCCTAGGTTGCTCTGCTGGCCTTCCTATATTAAAGACTTCCTCGTATCTGGCTTGTCAGGCGTATCCCTTCCACTTGAAGGAAGTGGGGCCATCTCCAGCGATCATGCAGGTTTCACCCAATGATGGGTCTCTCCGATTCCTGTTCTATTTGGAAGCTTGGCCATGTGTTTCTTGAGGTGTTCTTCTTCTTCTTCTTGGGCTTTCACTTCGTTGGTGCCTACATTTCCGATCTTGCTTTCTTTCAGTTGGTCACCTTGGCAAACTGATGACTTGAGCAACCAACTGTTCAAGCTTGCCACTACCCTGGATCTCCTCAATCCTTTGCTTTAGGGTATGCCAATCTTCAATTTAGTGTCCACTTGTGTTATGGTTGATCGGTGCAAAACTGCAAGTGCACAGTATCGTAGTTTTATAATAAAGTGATAAGAAGAGTATCATCCTCAGGAATTGATACCTTACTTTTTCCAAATACCAAAATTATACTAATCTCGATTTTATCTAGATGAATCACTAAGATTTTTTTTTGTAGCTGCAAATTAAACTAAGATCAACTCAAAGAGAAATACGCAAAGGAAATAAAACTAACGTTCGAAGATCAAATTAACGGGAAAGAAAACTTCTAGGAAATCGATTTCACCTAATTCTTCACTATGCTTTTCTTATCCAACTAATTTAATTTAATTCTTTTTGTCTATTAGCAAATCTCTAATTCATCCAAAAGCCTCTTTCAATAGTCAAGTGGAAATTATTCTGGTTCATCAATTTACATAAGAATATGCAAATTAATAAAACAAGAAACAATAATACCAATGATTTAAATACTACATAGGTTCATACAAGTCTTTTAATCTCTATATTTACCTATGCTGAAATGTTCAAGATCTACCCTATGATTCCCTCTTTCGATAGCAAATCACAAGATTTAAATATCATCTAATCAATGGCCAGTTAATTAGAAGCAATAAACTCAAAATAAATCAGATAAACAAAGAGAGAATTGCCTTAAATTATCATAGACAATCAAGCATAGTTCAGAACTAGGTTACATCGTTTTCCTAGAATAAAGAAAATTTAGCTCATGCTAAATTTAGAATTCAACATAAACGAATTCACCATAATTGTTCTCAGAATATTGGAAGAAAATAAACGTTGAAAAATACTCCTCGCAGCCGCAACTTGTCTTCAAAAACTCAAGGAAATGATTCACTGCTTTTCTCCCGTCTGTGCTCGTGTATGATTCCAACGTACGTGCAATATGTGGAACTCCTTCTCCAAAACAGATGACTTGAATCCTTCTAGCTGTGTTTTTCTGTCCCAAAAAGTGTTCTCCAGTCAAAAGGTACGGCCATAAAGTGAAAAATCACTTTTATATGCTCTGACTGCAGAAAACCCTAGATCTGTAAGATACGATGTTCGCTCGAACGGGGTGTCGAGCGAGACTCGAGCGTTCGACTCTACCTGATTTCGCTTGAGCATCCTATCGAGCGCACATCGAGCGTTCGACTCTACCTGAATTCGTTCGAGCGGCCAAAAGCCTCTACTCGAGAGATCTTGTCTTCCCGCAACCCACTCGAGCTCACTGTCGAGCAAGACTCGAGCGTTTAAATCTGCTTGAATTCGCTCGAGTGGCCAAAATTCTCCGCTCGAGCGATCTTGTAAATCTGCAAAATGAAATATTTCAAGTTATCAAATACCCCCAAACTTACAACTTTGTTTGTCCTCAAACAAAAAGAAAAGCAGATGATACTTTAGGCAATATCAACTCGACCCCAAAGAGAAGTATCATCACTCACCAAGCTTTTATGAATTTAGATTTCATCACTAGTATCTTACTCTTTTAACATAAAAGATAGCAAGAAAATCAATCAAAAATTTTGCAATTTTTCAAGTAAGAGTTAGGCGTTTACTTCAACCTAAAGCTAAGACCTTGAGTGTGTGTGTGATATAATCAATTTAACCTCAAATCACCTGCAAACTTAGATAAAAATAGAACAACTAAAATCAGAAGAGTTCTCTCAAAACTTAACCCCATAAGTCCAATTTTCAGAAATCCTCTCCACTAATGTAGTCAACACCAATATTAAAGATCAAAAGGTCTTTAATAAGGTTGTAATGATAGGCCACAGGGTGAGGGTTAAGAAAGAACTGGATATGGAGAATCAAAGCAAACTAGGAAAATACTTGGTGAAAAGAACACTAAAAGATATTTCCACATGATTCAAATCATAGCTCTTTCTTGGCAATCTTCTCATACTGGTGGCATTATTGTTGCTGTAATCACTGAAGCAACACCAACAATTCCCTTAACAAAATCTGCTAATACTCCGCTTATTGACTTCTTCTTCTTTGTTTTCACTTTCTTTCTTTTTTCTTTCTTCTTCTTTTTCTTTGATCAAACAGAGCAAACATAATATGGATCATTCTCTTTCAACTAATTTTTCTCTTTTAAATGTAACTTCCCACCAAAGTATTTTCTCAAACTATCAAAGGTAGATTCATTGTTTTTCAGGCTTAGAGCGGGAATGGTTTATGTAGTTTAAAGAAATAAAGGCTTATGTAAAATAAGGCTCAAGGGGGTTGACTATGGAAACACACCATGTAATGATGGCATGACATTTAGGACGGCTGGGAAAGCTTTTTTTTGGCTATGACAAAGAAATGCCTAGATCATTTCTCTAATATTCGGTATCAACTAGGATTTCGGCTCAAGGACTCATCAACGGATTCTAGAGTAAAGCAAAATTGAACTTTCCTCTTTCAATTAATTCAACTTCTTCTCTTCATAAGCAAAATGGAATAAAAGAAAAATGACTATGTGCTCAATTATGTTCAAGGTCAAAGATTTAAACCAAAGTACCCACAAAACTCCGCTTGACATAAAAGAAATTTTTGAAAATTTTTCTCAAAACCATCTTCAATCACAAATTTCAAAGTCATAAAGAATTCAATCTTACTCCAATGCATGCTTGGTAAGAGAATCAAACAACCGATCAACAACCCAAGACTTAGAAAACAAGATGATCAAATGACTATAGGAGTTTACATCCCCAAACTTAAACTAAACAATGTCCTCATTGTAATGCATAAGTAAAAAGGATTGAAAAAATAAAAGGAACTTCCCTGGTTTCATGGTGAATCTTCCGTAGTTTATAATTTTTCAGCTCTTTATTCATGCTAAATAAACCTGCATCAAAATCCAATTTATTAAAACTAAATAAATAAAGATAATCAAATAAATGAAAGAATGAAAGAAAGATCTATGGGTTGCCTCCCATAAGCGCTTGTTTTAAAGTCTACAGCCAGACTTTTCAATCTCCATCAATTAGGATCTCCAAGAGGAATAAATGCATAATTCGTCTCCATTTGTTCTCCATAGTAGTGCTTCAATCTCTGACCATTAACTCTGAAAATATTCCTTGTCTTGTCCTTCAAGTCTATTGCTCCAAAAGAGAAAACTTTATCAATTGTATAAGAACATGTCCATCTTGATTTTAACTTTCCCGGGAAGAGTTTTAGTCATGAATTGAAGAGTAAAACTTGTTGTCCTGGTGCAAACTATCGCCTAAGAATCTGTTTGTCACGCCACTTCTTTGTCCTTTCTTTATAGATCTTTGCATTTTCATATGCATCATTCCAGAACTCTTCCATCTCATTCAATTGAAGAAGTCGCTTTTCACCTGCTGCTTTCAAATCAAAGTTAAACTTTTTTACAGCCCAATAAGCTCTATGCTCCAACTCCACAGAAAGATGACATGTCTTTCCAAACACTAATCGGTATGAAAACATCCCGATAGGTGTTTTAAAGGCTGTACGGTATGCCTACAAAGCATCATCAAGCTTATTGCCCAATCATTTCTATTGGTTTTGACCGTCTTCTCAAGGATGTTCTTGACTTCTATATTTGAAATTTCAGCTTGGCCATTAGTTTGGAGATGGTAAGCAAGTGCTATCTTGTGCTTTACACCATATTTAGAAATAAGATTATCAAACAACTTGTTGCAAAAGTGAGTCCCTTCATCACTAATAATAGCTCATGGAGTGCCAAATCGTGTGAATATGCAGAAATTTAAGCACTACCTTTGCATCATTTGTTGTTGTAGCAATTGCTTCCACCCATTTTGACACATAATCAACTGCTAACAAGATCTAAGCAAAGCCAAAAAATGAGGAAAAGGCCCCATAAAATCTATTCCCCAAACATCAAACAACTCAACTTCTAAAATATTTTTCAGTGGTAACTCATGAAGCCTTGAAATATTTCGCATACGTTGACACCGGTCACAAGTTTTCACCAAAGTATAACTATCACGAAAAATAGAAGGCCAAAAGAACCCACTTTGAAGTACCTTAGCTTCTGTACTGGTGGCTCCAAAGTGTCCTCCATATGATGATGAATG